>KN883194.1:79527-102148 GCA_000934455.1 Apostichopus parvimensis | reverse complement strand
GTAACTACCACAACATTTCCTTATTTTATCAAGTGCTATTCTAAAGAGATAATCACAAGTAACCACACAAAAGGAATCATTTCATTGTAGAAATAAACAGTCCTACAAGAAGGCAGGAGAAAAGAAGACAAAGACAAGAAATAGAAGAAGGAGGCTGTTTTTACTTTTTAAAGTATTTAAAACAGCCAATTTTGAAGATAACAGTTGTAAAATGGTGGATCAACTTATTTCTGTTAACATTTGATAAAATGGTGGCTTATAGGTAAAGAAATAGGTACAGAAATAATTATGTTGCTAATCAACACTGAATTTACTAAGAAAGGGTATAACAAATGATATTATCCTGACTTTTATGAATCTAGTGACTCCAAATACCAAGACAGAGGCAGGGAAGCATCAAGAACACCTCTAAAACATCTATTGCTTTTATTATAACAGCTTTTTAGTTTATCATACTTTTTTTCTAATGAAAATTTTCGGCACTTTCTCTGTCCAATTAACTAGATTCAACCCACAATGTTTGTAGATGATTACTTTACGATTTTTGACAAGCATTTGTCAAAAATAGCTCAGAATGTATGTATCTATCTTCACAAAAAATGAGCATAAACATTTTTTGACACAGTTTGTGCTGTAAAAAAACATGCTATTTAACTGAGGAAACAATTCAAGAAAGTCTTCCAAAAAGAACATCAAGTTAGACATATCCTTGGACAATGATGTTGGTCTAATAAAGAGTACAAGCTCAGAATGAATGTTTAACAAGCAATCAATCTATTCAGGACAGTTATTCCCCACATATGCTAAATAATAACGATCTATACAAACCTTGCGCTGCTATGAACGAGACCTTCCCCTGGTGGTTCTGTAATGAATAAAGATGTATTGCAGTTTTCCAAAAATCTTATTCAATAAGAAAAGTTTAGAGCTTTCGAAAATGCTAAACAAATTTGAAAACTTAGTTATTCCCTGGTCACTAACAGTTTTCTAATACAAATTTGGATCTTCTAGATCTCCTGTCCTTTACCATAGTTAGTCTTCACAGACTAGTTTTACTAATTGTAAACCAGCTATATTCTGATCGAGGTCTAAGCAGTGAAACTAGGTTGGCATATCCCTTTCTATGTGAGCGACAATAACATATCCCTGATTTGGCAGTGGACATATTTGAAAGCAATTACTTGTATATCAGTGTAATAATAGTCTGGCACCACCGTCCTCCCCCCCACACACACAGAATAGGTTTCTTCAGTTTTGTTTCCTTAGTCCACTAAAGGATCATTAGTAATTGGCAAGATTTGAGCTACGAGATTACAATTTTCTGTTATGGACATTTCAAATAACTATTGTGTACACTTTCCACATCAAACATAAATGGTAGCTGTCCTGTAACAATGTGGGTTACTTGATATACAAACCTGAACAACAATGGGTTAAATTTCTTTTGATATTGTTTTCTAAATTTCTAAATTTCTAAATTCTCAATTCATGTTTATGGCATACATTACACAGGTAATAAGTATATAAACTCTTGTATACACTTAAGTCACTTATTAAATGAATAGTACTTATTTATTCTACTCTATGCTACTTGCTGTATAAGTTATCATCCCTCATACCAGTATATTCAGAGATTTAATGTTTCTATCTGCAGGAAACATCTCAACTTCCACCGGAATTATAATAGAGCGTTATTAATTCATACTTGTTAAATGTTCTCAAATCTGATTGGCCCGTTGACCTCAGCTGACCTTGCATTAACCTATAAATAATGCAGGGAACTCAATGGTGGATTAATAGAAGTTGAAAATAGAAAATGGTATCTTGTTAAGCTTAATCCAGATCCCAGCTTTCTGCCGGGGCTAGTTCAGGCAAACAAAGTATGGTATAGCAACAAGCTCCTTCAGTGTTAACAACCCATAGCAAAATGATCACTAAACTGAGAAAGCTAGCTTTCAGCATGAATAATAATGACCGTAGCAACAATAACCTCATGTACCATGCTGGTATTTATGTGAAAATAATCGCATGAAGCAGTCACCTAGGAAAAAAGGCCCAACGATCATGGTAAGATCATGCCTATTTCCGTGTGATCGAATGTTAAAGAGCAGTTGCACTACACAAAAGGTAGCTGTTTGTTTTAGAACTTTCTTGATGGAATCATTCAAGTGTTTATGACCCAAAATTAACTCTGTAGTTTAGCACAGTATATTGTGTACTACACTAAGTACTTATCCATTTGTACACAATGGCCATAGTGTCAATTTATGTTCATTTTGCTATGCTTGGACACAGGCAGAGTATGCCCTTGCATCAGATCGTTATGCTGTACAAACTAGTGTTGTTCAATGCATAGGCTAATTATTGTCATTTTTGTTATTTTATTTGTGCATTAACATGTTTTGAGACCTTTAATTATACTGTATTAAAGTAAAGAAAATTGGGGCACCCCTTCCAGAAAATTGTTGGTTATTTTCCTTCAAAATGTTGTTATTAAATAGTAACATTCAGAGATGAAAATGAACATTTATTTAGTGCTTTGTATTAATGAACAGGGTTAATAAACAGTCTACTGTGCATTTATTGCAGGGCAATAAACTCAAGAGCTGTAGGCCGAGTACATCCAGCGATAGTTATATCCCTGTTCATGCATTACCCTGAGATAAACGCATGGTAGACTATTGATTAACCCATAATTCCTGCAATGATAGCTGATGTACCCAAAGCAATACCTTGCAACCAGAAATACCACCATATTGTGTTTCATAATAGCAAACTTCTAGGCAATGACAATGTTACTATGTATATATCTGGGAGTGTTAGCTCAGTGGTTAACGCCGGTGCCTTTCAATCATAAGGTCCAGAGTTCGAGTCACTCCCAGATTAATGTATGTCGTCCAGTTACAGAGTTGTTGACAATTGACAATTCATAATCATGGACGTTAAATATGAAACTAAGAGACTGACTTTGGTCAGTTTGCGGCTTTGATAAGCCAATGATGGCTTCTTCGCGAGTTCCTGCTTGCAGGAGGATCTAAACTACATACATACATATGACATATTTCAATCACATCTGTGGACTATATCAAAGACAAATTGCAACAAAACATAAAACATGGTATTGTTAATTCAGCCCATCACCAGCCTTCCTGCAGAGACTTGCAACAGATATTTGTGGACAAATACAAATTGAGACATTTACCCGAACCAGGTTAAATTTATTGAGTATAATCACTGAAGGAGTGTAATTATATTACAAAAAAAGAAAAATGTTTTTATATTGAGAAGCAAATTTTGCTGCAAAATCTGTAGCTATTCTTAAGAGTAACCAAGTTACACATTGCTAATATATCGCTGGTCAGTTATTCTACATCTCTTTTTGTTTTTCAATCACATATAAAATTGCTCATAAAGAATTAATTACGAGATGTTAACTCTAATAATGCACTTAGGCACTAATAAATGACATTAACGCTTTCAGCAAGGAAGATTTACCGCGATTATCTAATGATTGATAACTATCTTTGTATGAGAGGAATATCCTTAAGTTCACATTTTAAGATGTTTAAGACTTAAATGTTTATATTGTACATTGAGGCCAGTTGAAGTGGCTACTGTAGCTGATTTGTTATTAACCAATCACATCTAAACTTATTTCAAAATGGAATTAAAATAGAATTAGTGGAACCAAACAGCAACCCTTTCTTACAACAACTAGCATTAAACAGCATCATAAATGATGGAGTTGAGACAATCTGTTAACTTTTCTATGGCAGCTATTCTACAGACTTGTCTAAAGCAGCTAGGATATAGAGCAGCAGAAAGAGTTGCCTCCATGTGATTGTTTAAAAGCAGCAGCTATATTTTACAGTAGAATTACCTTGATGTAACTGGCATTGATATAGTCAGACCTTACATCACTACCATCTGTATCCAGCCTAATTCTTGAATGATCATCTTGGTAAAATAGTAGAATGAAAAGGTAATCATAACAACATTTGTGGAGTGCAGCAGTACATCCCTGCAAAGATTCTTATAACGATTCCAAAAGATCCACACCTTTCATCCTTATTTTACTGTCACGTGCAAAGGGTTTTTGTCATTGGAAGGAAACTTCATTTTTTAAGTCTAATCTTTGGTATTCTTGAGAAAATTTTGATATAATTTTACGTAATTGCTTTAAGAGGAAGAAAAACATCATGAACACTCTAGAAATGACAAACCTGTCACATAACCTGGTAACATGAAATATAACTCTAATGGAACAAGATTATGATGTTAAACTTACATGGCAAGAGAGCCTTGAAGAAATTCTTTGCTTTATTCTGCAACTTGACAGCTGCAGTCCAAGGGTGTTGCTGTCCTGTTTTGAGAGCCTGATGCAAGAAAATAAAAGAAGTTTGATTTCTAAAAGCAATCAAAAGAACAAGGATATGAAACTAAATCAATCAAGAAGACACGATGATCAGAAACCAGCTGCAGTGTTCCTCTCTTGCTTCCAACTCAGTTAAATATGACACTAATATGTTGTAAAATACACTTTATAAAGTCTTCATTGTACCAAACAGAAAGGAATAGAACATTGATTTGACTTGATCACTAAAGGATCTGGTCCTGGTAACCAGCTATGTAAGCTAACAACAACTTTTAACACAGTCTGTTCTGTTAATTTAAATAAGAAAGTAACAATATCTTGATATTTTTGGGCTGGAGTATTATGGATTGTTCCTCTAGAGCTATGTAATATTTACGATCATCAGTTACTCCTGAAATTAATTTCAGATCCATTGTTTGGTAGATCTATTCTAAAAAAAAATCATGTTTACAACAAAGCTTCTAAGTAATATTCCTCATAGTAAAGGATAACACTACAAACAAGTTAGTTCTTTTGAAAAACAGTTCTGATGAAAGGACTTGTATACTGCATGTACACTGTACTGGTCGTAGCTAGAGGTGGGCTTAGTCTGGTGCTGCATGATTTTATTCCTATTGTTTGGTAGTAAAATTATGTGAGTTGAGTTAAGGTAAGCAGCTCCTGAAGTAAGTTATAATGATACCAGAAGGACTTGTAGCTGGGTAAAAAGAACAATATTACTACTCACCGTATACTGTTGGACGATTTCACTAATGACCTTTGACCTTTCTCTACCCATGAAAGTCTTATACTCAATCATTTTCATTGGTCTTGGTGTTATTGGTTTGCTAGCTCCGAGAGTGTTAATATAAACTCCTGTGTATTCCTCAAACATCTCAGGGACTTCATATTCTGTATCATCTTCACTTTGCAGGTCTGGCTGAGGAACGCTTGGTAATTTACGAGCATCTGTTTCTCCAAGGTTGACATCCTCATATTGGTAGTTGGTCTGTCTCTTAATACCCTGACGAGGCATAGCCTTGGGTGCTGCATCAGCTGTTTCAAGGACTGTTCCCTCATACCTTGTTACTTGTGTGGGAGCTGCTTTCTCAGTAAGATCTTGATATTTTGGGGCTGGAGTATTTCTGGATTGTTCCTCTAGAGCTATGTAATCTTCATGATCATCAGTTACTCCTGGAATTAATTTCAGGTGCATTGTTTGGTGGGAGACTTATTCTGAAACATTTCATGTTTACAATCAAGCTTCTATGTATACCTCATAATGGTTTTGGTGAAATGCTATTAGTAAGAGAGGAACAACTTTATGGTGCAGTGTAAAAAACTGATTTCCTTACCACTAAAAGAAAAATGTTCCTTGCGGTTGATTTAAGATCAAGATATAGTAATAGAACATTTCAAATATGACACTTGTTATAGTAAGGTCAGAAATCAAAACTACAATGATTTAAAATATCAATTTATGTATAAAAAAAGGTTCAATCCACAGACACGCAAGAGTTTATTGGTATTCATAGGTGAAGGGGTGAACTCTAGAAACCTGATTAACAGTCATGTTAACATATTTTAAGTGATAAAGTATCTTAAGAACTAACTAGAAACATACTCACCAGCATTAACATAATCAACATCTTGTACATCTACTGGTTTAGACTCCTTTCGCCGGATGCTATTCAAATGATTGTTAGAAAAATTTAAAGAATAAATCATCCAGCAATTGCATTAAATTAAAACTGTAAAGAATTGGGAAGATCATATTATATTGTTTCCTTTTTATGTAAGGGAGAGGGTAGACATGCAGGCAGGTCCTTCCAAATATCAAAAGAGAACAGAGGTGTTTGTTCCCTGGCTTGTCCACTAGCATCAAAATGGAGGAATCATTAACAACCTAATGATTCATAAACCATCTTTACAATTTTGTGGAAAATTATTTAGGTTAAATATGCCCCCCTCCCACCCCCACTCCTCCTCCAAAAAAAAGATGCTGATCTTTTAGGTTTGCTTCAATTCTTTCATAAGTAATGATGAATATTTATGCATGTAGTGCAAGGACACGCTGGACTATGCACTGACTTGCCAAAGTATCTGAATTTATGCCAAACCTCCCACCTCCCTTGGTCCCTCCCAGCTAGCTCATAGTCCCGCCCCAACCATTGGTCACAGCCCAGTTAATCCACTTCAGATCACTCAGGGGAATGATCAGGCAGTTCATATTCAGCTCTAGTACCAGACTTAATATTTAAACCTGATGGCCACCTTACCGCTTGATTATCACCACCAACAGAATCATGATGAGCAGGACTGGAATCACCACGGCAACTAGATAAACAGGTGAAGGAGGCTCACTCTCTTGAATGCAAAGTTAAAGAAATACAACTGTTTAAAGAATGACAACTTGTAATTGTTTAATATTACACTTTTTTTCCAATAGTTTTGTTAAAGCCGCAATACGTGTTTGCTGATGAATTTCGGAAAACATATTAACAGATGAAGACAATCAAGTTTTCTCCCAAATTACTTTACAGAGTGAAAATAAAGAACTTTTGAAGGTATTTCCCTGCATTACAATTATATATTTTCACATGAATTGACCAACTAGAGTTGGTAGAAAAAATGAAGAGAGGTCCTCTATGTGACAGCATGTATATTTGCATATGGAAATACTTCAAACATATGGCAAAGTGATTAAATTTCTTTCACACTCATAAATGGTATAATCATATACAATAACATGCACTACTTTTGATCATGATACTTCTCATTTTAAGTGGTTCACCCTAGGTTAACAGTTCACAAACACTGATGTATAAATATCTTTCCTTGTCATTTTTTATACGAACTTTGTTTTGCCTAAGCTTCCAGTGTTTAATTAATATAATAAAACCTGTGATACCAGAGAAGGGAATTTTGTTTTATGAGCACTTGTTGATGTTGTTCATTCAGTTACAAATCACCAGATGAGATTTAGATCATCATAATGGGGATGGCCTAGATTAAACTTCACTGCTTTACAGTGTAAAAAGCACTGCATATCTCCACCACATGCTTTATGCTCCAGTTTTATCAATTTAATGAGGCTTATCAGTCATATTTCATGAACTACTTGTCATATTCTACCGGACATCAGCGGGACCACAGGAAGCAATTAATCTTTCCTTTGCCCTTTCCCTGTGGTCACACTCTACCGGACATCGCCATGACCGCAGGAGGCACTCTTTCCTTTGCCTTTCCCTGTGGTCACATTATACCGGACATCGAGGGAGGAAGGTCCTTACCAAATTTATAAATGGAAGGGATTTCAAAGCAATTAAATGGTAGTTGTCAGTACAAAACAGAAAAGGATAGAAGTTTTTGGGATAATCTTGTGCATGGGCGGCGATCATGGGGGGACGAGGGGGACATGTCTCCCCCAATATTTTAGGTGGGGGGGGTTATAGTATCTAATAACCCCCCAATATTTGGTGGCATAGTTTTTTTGTGTGGCTATAAATAGAAAATAATGCGTGAGATTATTTATCCAAATCATATTTGGCGGTGGCTAAAACTTCATCCAACACATGCTGCATGAGGTAAATGACTCTTCGTGGTCGTTTCTGTGACCGTATAGCATGCTGTCACTCATGATTATTATCATGTCTGTACATCTCTTGTGTATGAGTGTAAGTACATACAATCATATATATGATCCACATCGATATGGGTTTCCATTTGGCCTGTTTCCTACAAGATTTCTAACCACAGGCGCGTAGCCAAGGGAGGGGGGGCGAAGGGGGAGACCACCCCCCCTCGAGCATATTTTTTGTATTTTTTTTCATGATACCGATGTTTTATAGTAGCCGTTATAAGAAGTTTTAATATTTGTACACCAATAAATTAACTGTGTCTGAATTTTCGAAAATTCCCTGACCAACATTTTTCATCATACTTCCCTCTACTCGTGCAATTTTGACTGGTCTGTTAGGGGTTGAAGGGGGTTTTTCTATATTGGTTGTCCATAGATGAAATTTTGTGCAACATTATGGGTATGTTTTGAAGTGAATTTATTATTCAAATTCTGAACAAATAATGGGATTAAAACCTTGAAAAGTGGGGCTGACGGGTATTGTGGGTGGTTACGTAGAAAAAGGTTATGTATGTATGCAAAAACTATTGGTAAAAACTTGGTTCTCAGGCAAAAGTGTACATCTGGTTGGTCATTTCAAGCCCAAGAAATGCCATTTCCGGTGATCTGGGGGGCTGCGCGCCAACCAATGGTGGCGCTCCGCTTTGATAGTAATTCGCGCCCCTCCGGGTTAGAAAATACTGAAGTTGCTAAGCGCCTGCACCCAAGCAAATATCCCCCCCCCCAATATTTGGAACAAATCGCCGCCCCTGATCTTGTGCAATTGATATTCTATCACAAATGCATTAGTCTTGCGCATTTGTTATACTTTGAACAAGGCTCAATTCGTTCCAGTTTTAATAAAGATCGGTACCACTTGATAACCTATTATTAATCATATATTACTGGGAAAGGCAATCAGCTAGTATATGAGTTGTTCTAATCTGCCAGAAAAATAAACTACTGACTTTGACAGGGTGACTGCTGTACAGGAGATGGATATTGTTGAACTCCTATAAAAGGCAGACTTGCATATACAAACATAACCACTGTAACAGTTGGAACAATCTGACTTGGTAAAGATCACATGATTTTAGTACTTTGTGGTGTCAGACACTCATTAATATTTGTAAATAGAAGAAGCAAAAGAGTCAGCAGTCACCAGTAAAATCTGCTAGACTGGTTATTATACTTTTTATTATTTTTTTATATATATTTATCAAACTAAAAGTTTATAGGAACAAGCAATAAACCATGGTATTAATGTCAACTGCAGTCAACAACTTGATAGACAAAACTCTGAATATCTCAGGAGGTGTGTTGGGTGGTGCTACATATTCTAATCATGTATGATTTATTTCAAAGTTTGTTTTCATATTTTCAACCTCTTTCTTAAACAAGAGTTGTTGCTTTCAATAAATTCTCAATTTGTTCTAAGCAAGAACAGCAACTAATTATGAAAGTGTCCAGGGAATGTTTTTAACAGTTATCAGATGGCCCATGATGAATAAGTTGAACGTTTAAGATGAATAGTTCCTGATATTCAACATTAAGCAACCTTTGGTAATATCACACACAAGTAAGGAGTCTCCTATAAGACTTGTTAAATAATGAAGTATTTATGTGATATGAGCTAAGATGATCTAACTTTAGACCAACCTCAAGTACTACATTTTATAAAACATAATAATGAAACTATGTAGTTTTTGAAGTTGCACAGTAATAAATCCACATATTTCAGTATATTCCTATTGCAAACTGTTACTGTTGATAGTTTGTGATCAGCCTATCATGTGTCTATGTGGACATATCGTAAGGTTTGGACATTTTTTCACAATCATCACAGCACATGTAATGGTGTCATATTGTCTGTCCATACATAGTATTGATCAGCTTTCCAAGGCATGTAAACATGGAGAGAATGATCCCATGATACAGTGAAATTTATGTCCCTCATAATGATTTGCATAACTAGAGATTGTGGTATGAACCCTACATAGAGTTGGTCAGTGGTAGCTGGAATGTTATTAGTATTTTGCTAGCTAGTAATTGGGAATGCAGTGTAAAAGCAAGTTCAGTAAGTTTTCAGAAGGCTGTGTCCAATATCATGCTTGCATAAATCGGTAGAATTTGCTAGACTAAGGTTTATGCCAGTCGTATACTAGGCAAAAGTCATACAGATTCTACCACTAGCTGTTAAGTTATAGTAAGTCTAATCATTGTTTCAAGGCCAAAATAGCCTTTTCTAGGAACCGAACTACAAGGAAGGTGTGTAGAACATTAGAATATGTTAAACCCGACAAATACACCTCCCTCCCCCCTCCAATTCTCTTTGTGGCTTTCTGTCACTACGTGGAAGATGGCAGGGGTTGTGCCTAAATTAAAATAGTGTCAACTACGATTCAAATTAATGTTTTAAAAGTCATATCAGGCTCTTTTCCCTAACACTCAGACATTCACCTGCTGCATTTGCTCAACAATTGTACATGCATAAAATATAAAACAGAATAATTCAAGATCAGTTAATTTGCAACAAGATGAAAACGATATCAAATACTGTACCCTAATATTTGAAGTTATAATTTTTGTGTTTACTGATGAAACTCATGCATGATTGTTTGAGGGTTTTTACCCTAAAAGCTTGACAGTAGACTCTTCAATAAAAAATCATATGGTGGAATACTTATTAAAAGCTGTTCATATGGTCAGACTTTGTTGCTGTACCAGAGTATCTCTAAAGTGTCAGCATACCAGTGCATCACCGACAAATTAGAGCAGTCAGCCAACAAATAAATTTCCAACAATAAATTTCTGGCTACAGTATTTGATGACTCAAAAGAACTGTGCTACAAACAGGCGGGAGCATAACATTCACCGCTTTTCAATGGAGGAGTAGACTTGTTTCAGGATAGAATAGCTTTTTGAGACAGAATGGATGGATAGGAAAACATGAATAAGCAATTTCCCTCACTTAGTCTTCTACATTTTCTTTGGTCAAATCTGTACAATGTTTTATGATTTGACTTGTCTGATATATTTATTTATTAAGAATTCTTTGTCTGGAAAGATTATTATATTTCACTCAAATTTTTTGTTTGTTGATTTTCAGTCTACAATACGTAAATTAGAACATCTGGCAGGCTTGGAACAACATATTAGAATGTTTGATACCTCACTGTATAGGCCATGAACTATATCCCCATTATAGGTTAAATTTATCACATATTGTGTTACACAAGATGGCTGCTCCCTCAACTATTGCTGCACATGGCAACACATGCCCGCAACAGTTTTTAAAGTAAATGATAGAGCAAAAAAAGGATACTAGTAATGACAAATTCACATAGGTCCATCCTGCATCAAAAGCAAACTTTGTAAGGTTACTGATGTTCTAATACCTTATATTTTGAATTCATTGTTGCTGTAATTATGAGTGGTTAGTTTCTTCCCTCATTCTTACAGAGGTCCTATTGTCTTATCTTGGGCAGAATGGGAAAGCCCTGTTCTTATGACTAAACTTTCTTTTCTGAACTACAATATTGCAGCCAATGTAAAAGGACAATATATGCTCTTTCAGCTTCATATCATTAAATCACATTATCTGATTAGCTACCATGTCCATTGACAAAAACTTTCTGGAACCTTCGGTATTTCATGCACACATAAAGCTTTCTTGGTAAGATACTTTTAGCATATAGAGGTATGATGGATTGGAGAAAGTATAATGTTGTAATACAGAAAGTATAATGTTGACTGAATAAAGACAGAAGTCATTTATTTTTCCTTAAATTTTATAAGTTATCTATTCTCGATTTGGATTGTTAGTTCCAGCCTTTGAAACTTATATGTTGACTCTTGACCTCCAATAAAATCAACAACCTCCCTATCTATGGGCAACATTCATACCAAGAATAAGGGTTGCCAATGATTGACAAGTCAACCAAGCAGTCGTCTTACAGAGACGACATGAAACTACATAGCAAGCCTGAATAACAAGTAATTTGACTTGATCAAGTCTCCCACAGTTGGAATTATTTCCAAAAATGATGGGAAGACATTTTGCTAACCAACATCAAAATGCATACTGATCATGAATACTAAACTGTATGTAACTCATATAAACCACTCACGAAATTTCAGCCAAATTGAAGGGAAAATGATGAAATGGCAGAAATTCAAATGCGTTGGCAATAAATGACAGAATTTTGGCAAAATTGCATGATCGCTATACCTTAGTTGAAAGCTTTCAGCTGAGCTAAACACAAACTGGTTGGTAACACCTTTACCACAAGTTTACATATAGTTATAGCTGTACTATTATGAAGATCATTCTTTGTTCATCACTGAAAATCACTGTACAGGATTTCTACATGACTTTTAAAATAAGATACTTGCATGGTAATAAAATTTAACTATGCATAAATGTTTCCATGAAAATGTGGAAAGTTTCTTAATCGGCAAAAGTCTCATTTGGTTTTAATCTTCAAAATAAATGGATTTCTATCTTATAGAGCAAGTTATAACAGAGTTCGCTTCAAAGAGAAGAACTTCAAGGAATTATACATTTTACAGATTTATCTTTAGAGGTTGGCTAGTAAAGGAAACAGAATAAATTGGTAGAAGTATTGTTGTACTTGTTACTTTTCCATGATGGGATTTTTGAAGTTTGAATTGGATCAGCCATCTGACAACCCTTCAGTACATTAACTATTTTGTTCTTCATTTTGGGATGGTTCTTGTCAACAAGTCAAACTTGTGTAAGTCATGTGGACCAAGTAGCAAGTCATGTCATCTCAAGTCATTTTTCTTCAAGTGATGATGTCATGATAGCGCTACATGTCGGATACACTAAATGTTAAACATTAATTTGTAGCCATTCAGTAGGTTCTAACTATAGTAAGCTACAACACATTGTATTTTTTATTATTAAAAACCCAACAAATCCAATTCATACTTTTACCATCGAGGTATTAGTAAACAATTATTATAGTAGGTAACCTCCAGTTTCTGTAATATCACTTTGAGCAGAAGCACAGCAGAACTTTTAAGACATTAAAATACAGTATCAGTGACCTTACAAGTTGTTGTTTGCCCATTTATAGGAAGTTTGGGTTACCACTCAAATCAAGCATTATTAAAGACAATAACATACTGTCCAATGAGTTTACCTTCACATGTTGGTTGTTGTCCGGGTGAGTAAGATTCACCAGTATAACCAGTCCTACAATCACACCTGTACCTTCCTATTGTGTTCATACATTCTGATGTCATGGCATCACAAATGTGACTTCCAATACTGCATTCATCAATATCTGTAACAAAAGATAATTTGAAACATACAACTGAACAATATTGCATGTAAATACTTGACGTGACTCAAATATATCGTAAACAGGAAGTGATTTGGAAATAAAAATAATCATGATTTATGTACAACCATGACATTTAAACAATTATTCAGATATACACTGTACTCTTCCTTAATAATCCTTGCTTGACTTACCGTGTCTCACAAACAATAACTTAGACTAATACATAGTCAGAAGAATTGAATATCCCTGTTTCAAATCCAAACAAATTGTTACCTGTTAAGTAAAGCAGCCAGTAGTATAGTTTGCACCATTCATGCTCCCTTTGAATTAGGTAAATGACACTGGTAAATGAGGGAGGTAAATGAGGGCGGTAAATGGGGGAGGTAAATGAGGAAGGTAAATGAGGGCGGTAAATGAGGGAGGTAAATGTGATGAATGAGAAGGGAACTGCTATTATGTACAGATGATCTGTTTCTTCTAGGGCATACAGTTATGGTGAAAAACATTGTTCTAGTTGTTTCATGTAATTACTTTATCAACATAATCTGTTAAGTTTAAACTTTCCGGCCACAGCTGGTTGGCAAGGTTATCAGTGTAAGTATTCTAAGTGGCAAGCAGTCTAAGTCTGTCAAAATGTGAAATACATCACATAGTAAATGTCAAACTAAACATACTTAGTGATGATGGCTTAAGACTGGGTAGGGTAAACTCTTGCAGACTGTCAAAGGAGCAGAAATCAATTGCTGTCATTTTTGAATATTTAGATTTCAAAACATGATGTTAATATAATTCATTGTATGAATCATAAGTATTATGTTGTAAGTAAATTACATCAATGTGTGTAGTAGCTCACAAATATGAGATATACGACAAAGCAGAAGAAATTTTCTCTCATAAAACTACTATGGTACCTGTATGCAAAAACAGTTATACATCTTTACACTTGTATAGCAACTTGACATTTGCATAGCAAGTTTTGGGATGCAGTGCAGGATAAATTATTCTCTGCAATGTATAGCTTTCACATTATTTTGACAAATAATGCAATAATTCCCATGAATAAATGTCAAAGCCATTAGACATGCCTTGGGTGAGCAAATTACGAACATTTTGAAACCAATTTGACCATTCTAATTGCATGCATGACATTCTATGGAACATGCTTGACTGGAAGCATACTGCACAAAATTGTATGCAGGTCATATCATCAAGTTCTTATGCGCAATGATGGTATGACAGAGCATATTAGGAATGTTGTACTAAGCTTAATTGTATTACATTTCAATCCACAACATTTCAAAGACACTAATTTCAACACAACCAGTAAATGAATTCAAACAAGAGTGCACGTAGCATAGCAGTGAAACAGAAATGTCTAAATGAAATGCACCTGTAGATAATTATAATATGTAATGTTTTCAGCAGTTTGTTTCAATGTTATGGAGGATAAAACCAAATTTAAAGATCTGTCTGGGCTAACAGTAATCAGCTCTTTCTAAAAATATGATTCTTTCTGTAAGTGGCAAAATACTTATTGTTCCAATACAGCAGGATCACTAACAATTTATTTCACCATATTTGAAAGCACCAAGCCCACTACAGCGTCCTTATGACAACCACCCAGTTGGAAAAGTTTTCTATGCTGTACTTTCATGTCCCGCTTCCAAAGCACTGGTATTGTCAGTATGAGCAGTATGAATATCATGTTTTTATCAGATAAAGATTAAGAACTGTTCATACTGTCAAAATGAGTGCTTCGGAGCATGGCATGGGAGGACAATTTAGAGAGGTAATAGAATTAGGAAATTGTCCCAATTGGCTGTACAACCTAAACCATCTCTAGTGTGGAATCTACTTCTTTGACCCACAGAACCTTACAGAAGAAGGAGTAGGGAAGCTGGGAAGTTAAACATGATCTCCAAGTGTTAACATTAAGCCTATATACCATTTTGAAGTGTTAATGTTAGATAGTATTATAGCTCATGTAGTGGTGAGAGCATAGAACTATTCAGCTCATTATGAACCATTCTGCCTCTTGATTGGCATGTCTTGTCTTAATTTGTAAAAGGATGGCATCAAATTATAAGAAATTACATAAGTTTTGCACAATTTCCACGGACATTCATACTTTGTGGAGAGAGCTCATACACTCTAACTTATCATGATCTACTTCCAATACAAAATAAGGAGGAAGCATACTACTTTGCAGATGTGTAATACAATATACTGCATTTGTGCAATACCAATGAAGTCAGTAGCTTTGTGTGTTGAAGTTGGCATTTGACTTTTAACGGCCGAATGATGTCAAATTACAACATGAACAGATTTCAGTCTAATATGGCTGACCACTGAACAATGTTTTAAATTCCTTTGTTCTACGTCTGAAGAGGTTAGAAGTTAGTTTTGTGAAGAAAACTGCATGGTGAACATGTTCTAATAAATGGAACTCAACAATGACACATCAGACTTTCACTTTCCTTTAAATACAGTACATTTGTGATATACCTGGGGGTTCTACTATAGCTACCCATAAAATCAATGTTTAGCCTTTAGGCCAAAATTCATAATCCATGTATATATGGACATAAAGATTGACTAACCTGAGCAAGTCTTGTCATAACTAGAACCATTTTTATAGAACAAGAAGAATACAACACATATTGATAACATAGTGACGATACACAACTTTAAATATACAGACAAAGGAATCAAAATTTATCTCCAGTCTGGAAAGAAGAATTTCAGGATGCAGAAATATGTCTTTCCATCAAGTGCTTTCTATATTTATAGTTCCGGTTTCTCTTTTTTTATGAATTTCAAATGAGTGTAGACCATCAATCCCATTCTATGTGCATGTTCATGTTAGTTATGTACTGCTATGTCCTACTCTTCAAGTTTATTGTCATTTAGTACTAACCAATCATGACAGTAACAACAAACTGACACTGCTCTGTATTTCCTGCACCATCCGTGGCAGTGTAAGTGACTGTAGTTGACCCTAGAGAGAAAGTATCTCCAGGCAGATGAGATAACATAAGAGTTACATCTCCAGAATTATCAGATGCTGTAGGTGGTGCCCAAGAAACACTTGTAGATGATGTCCCAGGTGCAATACTGAGTAGCCTGTCAACAGGACAGTTGGATATCACTGGAAGCTCAGTGTCTGTGGAGTATGGAATCAATAATGTTCTCATTGAATAACACTCATCGTTAGAATATGTAAGTAAGGAATCCACATTCAGCCATAGTTTTTGGTTCAATCTATCATATGGCAAGATCAAACCAGATTAGAAGATATGAAGTTATATCTATGGAATTCAATAACTGGTCATTCAATTCAATCCTTCTGAATTCAAACCTATGAATGCAGAGGAAAGTTTAAAATCCTCTGACCATAGGCAGCAGTTAATTATATAATTATTAAGTTTGATCTTGTCATATGCACCTACATCTACATACAACTGTTACGATATGCTAATCAGCTGTAAAGTGAACTCTGTCCAAACCAGACACAACATCATGTATGGGAAATATGTTTATATGGTCGTATATGTATTGACAAAACATTTCACAGCTCCAGTTAACCGGGAATATTTTAGAACAATGACTGTGTTATTTCAACAAATGAATGATGTACAAAAGAAATATCAATACATAGGAGAAGTTAATTAATTACAACTTTGTGGTGTAGCAAATGGATGCAGATTTGTTAGATAAAACATGCTGTTAATTTAGACCATATACACCATTGGGATTTAATTTCCTTATACATTATATTACCAGTTCTCAAAGTGATCGAGTAGCTTTGGTATTCCTGTAAACAGTGGGGTGATTAGTTCAGGATGATGTCATCAAGGTCTTGGAACCACTTATCGGGATATTATATGTAGCTGGGATTATTAACATGCCAGTTGCTTTTTGTACAATTAATGATGATCAGTGAACACCACTGATAGGAACCAAGATGTGAATTTATTATACAAGCTATGTTTATGATTGTCACACAAACAGAGGATCAATGGATACACTCTGGTGGCACATAAACAACATTTTCAAACATCTGCTGCCTACAAACAAGCAAGACAAAGAAGATGCTGCCTCAATCAATACTCACAGACTTTTCTAATTTCTAATTGCTAACCCATAGCAACCTTAACAGTTACAAATATCTCTTGGTGGGAACTATAGATATATTTACATATCCACAGGATACTGACAGACTATATATACTTGTAGTACCTGTTTATTTCGATCTATGTAGACCACAAATTTTGAAATGTGCTAATTTAAAAGTTAAACTTTGTATCTTATATTTATTATTGAGATGTCTGTCAATATGAAAAAGGATTATTTCAACTTTTATTTTGTTGGTCTGACTTTGCAAGAAGGCCACTCATGTACAAGTGTCTGTATTTCTTTTATATATATGTTTCTGGGCAGTTACTGCAATGCATTGACCAGTAATGCTGGAATAGTGCTGTAATCAGAAACAATCAAAGTTGCATGCACAATTTTAGTCTGAAATATATGTTCAATAGTAACAATGCAGATAGCATGGATATCCCTGATCCATCATCTACACAATTAAAACACTTTATAGTTAAGTATGTTTATGTAATAAGTCCAAATAAAAATCCAATGCCGAAACTGTGAAGGTAACTGGAAGACTTGTTCATCGCTAAGTACAACAAGATGCTTGTAATGTGAATTACAGTATATTAACTTATTCAATGTCTGGTTGCATTTATGTGTGAGCCATGAATAACGTTTATTTTTGTAGATGTAAACAATACAAGTTAGATTTAAAATGTCTGCCTGCTACAAATTGGGGATATTCCTGGGGAATATACGTTACTAAAAATCAGAGGATATTTCCGGTGACACTTTTTATTGAGGATGGTACATGAAATCTCTGGACTGTCCCCAGGAATCATCTGGTCACCTTAATACCCAAATTGGCACCTTCAAATTCTGTGACTTTTCCTTATTTCCTGACAGTGCGGGAACCATGCATGTAAATAGGGAAGCTTTTGCTTTATACTTTAAGCATCACTTATTCCCATCATTCACATATCATTCTGCATCTTACAAGTTCATTAGTTGATTTTGTGTTAATACTACATATAGCTATTCTAGCTATATTTTCCCTTTTTGCTCTGTAGGATAGACAACAAATTAAGTTGGCAGCAAAAGCAAACAAAAATTGCGATGTGTTATCGTTAACATTCACCTTTAACAGTTATTAGGAACAGATTACGTTTCCAGTACCGGTGTATGAATATACTGTTAGATTACATGTCAATCTAACATGCAGCTGCAAGTCCATAATGTTGAACCTAATTAGCATCTACTCATTATAATCCTACTAGGTATTTCAACAAATATTTGATATACAAGGAACACATACAGTAAACTGTGGAACCTCACTTCCAACATGAATATATATCTTTTCTATCAAACATATATCAGCACATTTATTATCTCATTATGACATCTCAACAATTTAACTATTTTTAGTTTCATGAAGTATGTCAGCCAGCTCTCATGATCTTCCCTTAAAGAAATGCTAGCACCATGTGCACAACATCTTATAACAGGATATAAACATGGTATTCACAGTTATATTACCATAGCATGGCTTGCTTAAGTGATATAACTCCTACCAACAATATAGAACCATTGATAGCGAGACCAGTAACTTGTTTTTAATACTAAGGCGAGAATTAATTTTTTACATAATCTATGGCATGCATAGTATTTTCAAGTTACATTTGTATTCATTACATAGAGAAAAGACAACAAAGCTATGACATACCTTCAGTAATGATGATGTTAAATGAACATTCGGCTGTATTTCCTGATGGATCTCTAAACAAATATGTTACTTGTGTGGTTCCACTCTGGAAGAATTGTCCAGGATTATGTGTTCTTGATTGGACATTTGCAGTCCCAGAGTTATCAGTAGCAGTAGGTTCACGGAATTGGACCGTAGTGCCTAATCCATTCAGAGGTATGGTCTCTGTTACATCTAGTCCTACACAAGCTATCACTGGTGGTACTTCGTCAACTGAAGATTTAAAAGTTGAAATTTTTAATCAAATTGGCAACTCAACTGTGACACTAAATTTGCTAAGAGCATATATTTACACAGAGCGCCATTTGTATTTCTACATCAAGAATTTGCTTCAATTGTCTTTGAAAGAGCAAGGAAATTGTCAATTACTTACAGTTTAAGCTGAACATACAATGTAAATAATCATTGACATCAACAATTAGGTTTAGCTGATATAGAAATAACAAAGCTTGCATGCTGTTAACAAACTACTTTAGACAAACTAATGAAGCTTTGTTCAAAATCATTTCCATCTACTATATCAGCAACATAATCATTGAGCTTGATTTGTATTGTGGAGCAATAAGGTTTAGCTTTTAAATTATTTTGAAATGTCAATGTGAATATTAACTGCTTCAAAATAAACCACAGGGGTATTTAAAAGTAAGATGTATCAGGTTACTCATATTTCAGCCATGCATAGAATCAAGTGATATTTGCAGTTGCTAACTGATATGCAAAGTTTGTACCACCATGACTTAAAATCAACTATCTATGGAAACAGCTCCCACACTACTTCAGATATGTTGCTCAAATAGTTGTATGTAATCAACACTTTTCTGGCCCTAGAGAGAAAATATCTCTAGGCTGATGAGATGACATAAGAGTTACATCTCCAGAATTATCAGATGTTGTAGGTGGTGGCCAAGAAAAACTTGTACTGACTGGCCTGTCAATAGGACAGTTGGATATCACTTGAGGCTCAGTGTCTGGGGAGTATGGAATCAATAATGTACGTTCTAGTTGAAATAAACTCATCATTAGACTATGTAAGTAAGCAATCCACATTCAGCCATAGTTTCTGGTTCAAAATATAATATGGCAAGATCAAACCAGATTAGAAGATATGAAGTTATATCTATGCAATTCAATAACTGGTCATTCAATATAATCCTTCTGAATTCAACCTAAGAATGCAGAGAAAAGTTTAACATCCTCTGACCATAGGCAGAAGTCAATTATCTGATTATTAAGTTTGATCTTGTCATATGTAACTACATCTACATACATCTGTTACGATATGCTAATCAGATGTAAAGTGAACTCTGTCCAAACCAGACACAACATCATGTATAGGAAATATGTTTATATGGTCGTATATGTATTGACAAATACATTTCACAGCTCCAGTTAACTGGGAATATTTTAGAACAATGACTGTGTTATTTCAACAAATGAATGATGTACATAAGAAATATCAATACATAGGAGAAGTTAATTAATTACACATTGTGGTGTAACAAATGAATGCAGATTTGTTAGATAAAACATGCTGTTAATTTAGACCATAAACACCATTGGGATTTAATTTCCTTATACATTATATTACCAGTTCTCAAAGTGATCGAGTAGCTTTGGTATTCCTGTAAACAGTGGGGTGATTAGTTCAGGATGATGTCATCAAGGTCTTGGAACCACTCATCGGGATATTATATGTAGCCGGGATTATTAACTTGCCAGGTGCTTTTTGTACAATTAATGATGATCAGTGAACACCACTGATAGGAACCAAGATGTGAATTTATTATAAAAGCTATGTTTATGATTGTCACACAAACAGAGAATCAATGGATACACTCTGATCTGCTGCCTACAAACAAGCAAGACAAAGAAGATGCTGCCTCAATCAATACTCACAGACTTTTCTAATTTCTAATTGCTAACCCATAGCAACCTCAACAGTTACAAATATGTCTTAATGGGAACTAAAGGTATATTTAAATATCCACACTCCACAGGATACTACCAGACTGTAGATATATATACTTGTATTATCTGTTAATTTCGATCTATGTAGACCTCAAATTTTGGAATTTGTTAATTGAAAAATTTAACATTGTATCTTTTGTTTATTATTGAGATCTCTGCCAATATGAAAACGGATTATTTCAACTTTTATTTTGATGGTCTGACTTTGTATGAAGGCCACTCATGTACGAGTGTCTATATTCCTTTTGTGTACATGTTTGTGGGCAGTTGCTATAATGTATTAACCATTAAATGCTGGAATAGAACACACTAAAAAAATCAAAGTTAATATTACATTGTATTCACAATGTTTGTCTGAAATTTATCTTAAAATAGTAACCATGCAGATAGCATGGATATCCCTCATGTACATCCATCATCTACACAATTAAAACTACAAATATCAGTCAGGTGTGGTTTAAATTTGGATTTAGTCATTCACAGACAAGTCTAAGAGATGAAGGAATTAATTCTCACAACCCACAGAAACTACAGCTTACTTCATCCTTAGGAAGCTCAACAATTCATATAGAAAACAGTTGTATACATTTTAAGGAAACTGTTCATCAGAACACTTAAATCTCTAGATATTAACAGAATAAATGAAAATAGACAGCAGATATTTATTTTAGCAGAGCTTGACTTAAATTTAGATCATATGTGTTCAATAAAAGACAATGTATTTTATTTTTAATATGATATTTACCATCATTGTCTATGATAGTAACAGTAGCCTTCCCTTGCCCAAAACCAATGTACACCGATGATAGTAACTGAATTGAAAGTATATCCAGATGGAATACTTCAGTAGGTTCAAAGGTCATATCAGATACAATGGATATATCCACAGGTACACAAACCTGTCCAATGGGTATTGTAACAGCAGTGTTAATGAAAGCAAAATCTGAAGATGTCATAGCAGAGTCATGAGAGGTGGTAACTGTAAAGAAAATATGAGAATTAGCTGACAGATATTAATAATATTCTTGTTTCAAAACTTGATCATATACAACAGTCCCACATACAGTCAAATACTTAGTTACATATCTTCATTTATGAATTTCAGAGATTTACTGAGAATGAATATCAAAGAATTTCAAAGATATCATTTCAATAGTATAAATACACATTTTTTCAAACTGAACTTTCTAGGAAATGCTATCCTTTTCCCTGAACCCACATGGGGCATACATGATGATATTTTTATGGTTTTATAACATTTACAGTTGCACAAGAAGTACCAGAAAAGGCCAGGGAATACCACCCAGTAAATAACATCTAGTTTCAAATTTATTAAAGTGTTCACACTTGACAGGTAGATATACAATAAAAATAACATATAACAATGTGTTTTATAAATGAGGTTTGAAAGAAAGCCTTTTATAAAACCTAAAAAATGGTTTAATAAAGTAGAACCATCCCAACCAAAAGAAACAAAAGATAAATTTACATTTACCTATTTACAATTGTGATCA
>KN883194.1:49858-79477 GCA_000934455.1 Apostichopus parvimensis | reverse complement strand
TCCCAACCAAAAGAAACAAAAGATAAATTTACATTTACCTATTTACAATTGTGATCATAACTACACTACATTAATTTAATAATTTGAATACCTTGTCCAATGTTGTATGATAAATCAAGTGTTAATAAGATACATAACATCAATACCAATTGAGTTCAAACAGTGTTATGAGAGATATAATATTAATAGCATTTAATGCAGGGTTTAGTTGCCATTCTTTTAAGTAGTTAAGTAAACTTTGACAGTTTAATATTTGTTGTTATTGTCTTCCAAGTCTTAATGGCATGATATCTTAAGCTAAACATTCCAAAGTAGAACCAGACAACAGCGAATGTTATCAACATGTCTTGTATCCTAGATATGAATAACGTTATAAGTAGAGAAAACCAGAATGCAATAATGCATAGTGGTTTCGATGATGTAACATTCACCTATTTTCTGCATGAATCGGACAAAATATAGTGAGTGTACAACATACTTAATACTTATACAGTGAAAAGCAGTGCGATGTGACAAACAATAAATTCACAATGACCCAGGCTGTCTTGAAATGACCATTGACCTCAACAACAAGCTTCTTGTACTTAATGTGATAGATACATCAACATACTAAATATGACATCAGTCCTTGTTGAAATATTGTGTAAAACATGGTTTCACAATCTGACCCCTGGTGAACTCAAACAACCATTGACTTCTGCCCACAATATTAAGGCTTCTTGTACTCAATGTAGTACAATTACACACCAAATATGCGATCTGTCCAAGCATCGCTTACGATATTATGTTTAGGAAGATTTTTTAGTGTGGAGAGACAGGTAAGAGGGGAGTGAAGTAAATGTCTGGCAATTGCTGACTTCAAATGACCTTTGACGAGCTCCACCAAAAGCAATAATTGGCTCCTTAATTTTAATATGGTACATCTACAAACCAAATATGAGATCTGTCCTTTCTTGCAATATCATGTTTACAAGGTTGTCACGATTTGACCTGTTGTCCCCAAATAACCTTTGACCTACACCAAAAACATTAGGCTTCCTGTATTCAATGTGGTACGCCTACACACTAAATATGAATTGGTCCGACCTTCCCTTCTTGAGATATCGTGTTTACAAGGTTTTCAAAATTTGACCTCTGGTGACCCCAAAAAACCTTTGACCGCCACCAAAAACAAAAGGCTTGTTGTACTCAATGGGGTACGTCTAAACACTAAATATGAGGCCTGCCCATGCTCCCCTATTTGAGATAACTGGTTTACAATGTTTTCACAAAATGACCTCTGGTGGTCCCAAATGACCTTTGACCTCCACAGAAAACAATAGGCTTCCTGTACTCAATGTGGTACTTCTACACATTAAAATAAGGTTTGCCCAAGCTTCATTTCTTGAGATATCGTGATTACAAGGTTTTGACAATTTGACCCCTAATGACCCTAAATGACCTCCACAGAAAACAATAGGCTTCCTGTTCTCAATGTGGTACTTCTACACACCAAATATGAGGTATGCCTAAGCTTCCTTTGTTGAGCTATTGTGTTTACAAGGTTTTCACAATTTGACCCAAGTGACCTTAAATGACCATTGACCTCCACAGAAAACAATAGGCTTCCTGTACTTAATGTGATACATCTACACACCAAATATGAGGTTTGCCCAAACTTCCTTATTTGAGCTATCATGTTTACAAGGTTTTGACAATTTGACCCATAGTGACCCTAAATGACCTTTGACCTCCACAGAAAACAATAAGCTTAAAGAATTCTTGTGCTTAATGTGTTACGTTTACACAATACATAATTAGGTTTGTCCAAGCTTCCCTTCTTGAGATATTGTGTTTACAAGGTTTCCACATTTTGACCCCTGGTGAACCCAAATGACCTTTGACCCCCACAGAAAACAAAAGGCTTCTTGTACTCAATGTGGTACATCTACACATAAAACATGAAGTTGGTCCAACATTCCCTTCTTGAGATATCGTGTTTACAAGCTGGGCGTCACAAATGCACAAACGCACACATACACACGCCATCATGAATACATAGGTTACGATATTCATCGAAACCAAAAAATGCATGCAGGGGTAGGTTGCTGTATAAAGATTTGTAATTGAAGCATGCAGTATTTATTTTAATAATATTATGAAGTTTTAAAAGATATAAATTCAGAAATAAAACACTAGTGTGATCATGAGATGGTTCAACTGGTTCAAATTGGATTTTCTAGTATCGAACCAGATTATAGCACATGACATAATAACATATGAAAGTGAGGGACAATCAAACTTTGATACTCTATTCTTAGAACACCCTGTGGTAGAAAATTCTTTAGCTTAGAAATGACAACATTTCAGGCTATTATTTTAGCGAGTTTGGGATATGATCACGCCAGTTTAGTTTTGAATCAATACACACACCTAAATTGTTTTCTCAGTATCAACCCTAGCAATGCAATTATCGCTCAATGTAATCTGACGACAGTGGCGGAGCTAAGGGTTTTGGTCAGGGGGGGCCAAAATGGTCTGTAGTGGCGCTTTCGACACTATCTAAGCGGAGCGCCACCACAGGTTGGTGCGGAGCGTACAGACATTTTTTGAGTAAAGATACTCCCTAAATTGCCGGAAATGACCCTTTCTGGGCCTTGCTAATTTGAAGATAATGTGACAAATGTCAATAGGTAGATGAGAGCGCTATAAAAATGAATAACTAAAAAGTGGTAAAAAGCTGAAAAGGGCGCCAGCAGTCCATTTGAGTCCGTCAGGGGGGGCACCCGCCCCCCTGACTGTATGGACGCTCCGCCACTGTCTGACGATCCCACTTATGTTTACGATGTGTATTAAAGAATAAATAATTTGATTTATCAATATTTAGAGAGGGCTTGTTTGCAGTATTGAAGATGACAAGCCACTGCCATAGTTTTTCTCACAAGACTTTCAGGTGGTTCTTGGGAAGAATTAAAACTGTCAATATTTATGGGGAAACAAGCTTGAAGTTATTGCACTGGAAAATGTCAATGCAAGCAGCTTGCATGCATCACAGAGCCTGCTAGAAATTGATATGGATCTCCAGTCTAAAATAAATTAATAAAATAAAATAAAGAGCAAGAGCCCAACAGGCGCTATGGTTCCTTGCTTGTGTTGTATGTCATCACCCATGATCATAATATGTATGCCCACATGTACTAGCTATTAACCAATAACTATATTCCAATTTTGTATATAATCTGATTTAAGGTTGGAGTTAATGCAATATTAAAGTTTTGGTCCCTCTCAAAGAAATTGGGTCCAATAAAAGTTTTCACATAAATAATTCCAAAAATATGTTGCTCAAATATATATTTGCCCCATTAAATTGAAATCCTTCAAGTAAATAAATCGTTCATAGTTTCCAAACTGAAAGCAAATCAAATGAAAAACCTTAAATATGATAATATTATTCTTGTGTAAAAGTAAGTTGGCCTGACGTTTCGATCCTAGCAGGATCTTCTTCAAAGGCTAAATGACAAGTAACAGTAACAGAAGGGACAAAAATACGCACAGAATACAGACAGGTAAATGAGCATGGTGAACACAAAGAGATAGATGTAACGGGATTAGTAGACAAGGGATGGAGAGAAGAAAGAAACCAACAGGGGAAGAGGAGAAGTAGGAGATAAACAGTGGATGGACAAAGAGAGGATTAAGGGAAGGGGGTAGGGACTAAACTGGAGAAGGACAAAGACAGAAAGGTGTGGAGAAAAACGGGTGGAAGAGAGCTATGAGAGGAGGAGTGAAGGGGAGGGGGGACAAGGGGAGAAGGAGGGGGGAACAGAAGAAAAGTTAGTCATGTCCTTCCTGAATGTTGAGCCCATGAGATTGAATGGTGCAAAGGCGTTGCATCCACAGCCTCCCTCTGCTGATTCGTACTAAGGTCAGGACGGCTACCTAAAGATTCAATCCCCTCTAGGGACATGTCGTTAATGGTATGGTTGGGAAGGTTATTATTCTAGGAGATATGCTGACTTTGTGTGCATAAAATTGTTCCAACAACTCTGGAAAAAGAGTTGTTTGCACACTTTACTCAAAAGAAATATTTAACCCCTAAAACAAAATGGTTGTAATACTGTACCATTTTACTTGATATTGATGTAAAAACTTTTCTTGGCAAGCTGCCAACAAGGAATTCCACTATCAGTGTATTTTGCAAGTATTGCATCAAAGAAGTCATGGCCTGTAGACCAAACGCTTTACGATGACACAACCTTTGCGAATAATGCAAATAAGTTTTTAGTAGTTATCAAAGCAACATGTATATCTTTTCACCTTTCCTGTTAGTATTTTCTAATACAGAGATCAACAATATTCGTAGTAAACGTATTGGTGGAAGGTTTTGGTGTGCTTAAACGAAAGTTTGGCTTATTAATTAGGCTATGTACATAGGTCTAGAACATTTGACCTTTGTTACTCGATCAATTCATGCTGGTTCAAAATGCATACATCTCACCTGGTAGGCCTACGCATAACTATTTGAAGAAAAAAGTATTTTTGTACATCCCCTGATGATCAGCTGTAAGATTATGTGGTACTGTCATTCCTAAGCAGCGTTTATAATGCATTTATTACAATGGCGGGAAATTAGTGCTAACCCAAACTGCGATGATCGTGGGACGTCATATCTTTCGTTCACCATTATTGTTTGTTGTGGTTTTTTTTATTTTTTATTTCGAACCATAGTCTGAATGACATGAAACAAAAACTCTGCAGCATGTCCCATCAAGTTTCGACATAATACTAGCGTCGCACCAAATGCCAAGCAATGGGAATACCTCATCGTCCGACCACATACTTCGCTCAGTCTCCTGCGACACGTTGTACAGGAAACTATTATTAATAATAATTATCTGGATGTCTTCAAGCAGCTCAAACTTTATACTGCAGGTATGTGGATATATGCGGGCAGCTACACTGTGTACTACTCAGCTATGCCTTACGTAATTCCTTCATTCTTACTGCATCGGATTTTGTACACACAACCAATTTGAAAGGCTACAACATTCCAAAAAATATTGGGCCCACATATTTGGGCCCTAAAAATTGGTCCCAAAATCCATTTGAGGTGGAAATAACATATGGGCCAACACAGCCCAAAAATAGACCAGGAATAATTGCAATGTTAAGATTTTTATGTTTGATCCCATAACCTCCTAATATTCATAAGTTCTGCGCCAAACACGATAGGGCCCACCTCACTATAATACATCTATGTAGAAAGTAGGACAAATATCCATCAGGGCATAAAATTAAACTTGATGAGTTATAGTGGATCCAAGCAAGTGTCGCAAACACACACGCACACTATCTTGCACACACAAACCCACACAAACCTGATTGCATACGTTTTATTTGCTTGCAGCAAGGAACCAAACACACCTTCCTTTCAACATGATATGTAGCCCTGTATACACAATAAGATAAGATATGCACCTCAAGTAAAAATTAACAGCTATAACAAAAGGGCAGGATTCTGCATCCCGGATGCAACATATCAGAACACGTCATTCTTATTTAACTATATGCTTTTTATTCCAAAACTTCTTCCAGTTAATCCTAATTATGATTATTTGAACAAATATCAAATAGTTGACAGCTGCAAGCTGTGTGATTCTTCATACAGCACTAAGAACGTTCCTATTACAGAGATTTCAAACAAAGTACGCTCATGATAGGAATGATTGCATTGTTTTAGAAATCATGTATCATTTGAAGTATTATTTTCATCACAAATGTTACAAGTTTGGACTGAGTTTTTGTTTGAAATTTGCATGCATGGGAAGCTAAGCATCTCTAATACTTACTTGTTGATTCTGATGTCACAATTAGTTTCTCCTCTCTGCTATGGGACTTACTTTGCCAAATAAAACGAGCATTCAAACAATAGTTGCTTATTCCACACTTAAGTTCTTGAGATCCTTCTGACTATATGTCAATCAGCTTTAGTATTCCATACAACTTTTTCACAGATCTCCTTTGCATGCGATAAAAACTGAGCTCGTAAATTGTTACCTGCATGACCCTTTGAACACATTGTGTTATGAAAAAGAATCTGAGTATAATTGCTGAACGGATGGGGGAAAGGTGGATATCCATACAACTGAATGCCACTATAGTATAGGCAAACTGTTTACTTTAAGTAACAATGAGACTCAAATTAAACAATACTGGATTAAAAGAACAGTAGTTTTCAAATAGAATTTTCTTCCAGACATTTCACTAATTCTTTTCTCTCTCTTTTTCTTTTCTTACATGAATTTTACACTCATATCACACACACACATGTATGTGCCTATATCATTTGCATCTAGTTATGTAGGGGAATCATATCTGTACAATACTGTATATATATCAGGAATTATAGCTGGGTGCTACTAAGTTGAAAAGATAGGTGCAGAGCAGTGGCATTGCCAGGATTTTATCAGTGGGAGGGGCGCTGTGGGGGCTTGACCATTTCCTGGGAGGGCGTCTTTTTACTATCTAAGCGAAGCGCCACCATGGTTTGGCGCGCAGCGTACCGAAATTTTTAGCTAAAAAGGCCTCCTAGATCGTTGGAAATGGCACTTCCCAAGCCATGTGAGCAAGGGCGTCAATCCGATTTGAAACGTGGGGGGGGGGGACGTAATCACTTCGAGTATTCCGGCCGCAAGTACTATCTAAGCGGAGCGCCACCATCGACAAATCGGCAAATTGCGCGTGGAAAATAAGGAAAGATTGACTGGGCTTTCAGCCAAGTAACATACTAAATGACCGAACTATATGTCAAACTGACATGATCAAAGATTGCGTCTGAAACATTATTAGGGTGATAGACTGATTCTCAGCGATAGTATTGTCTCCTTTCTTGAAAATTTGCTTTTTAGCGGTTTTAAGAGCATCAGTGTACGTCCCAGAAGTGAAAACCCGGCCTAAGCGCTATTTCACGTCCGGTTTTTCAGCAACTATAGCCTACTGCCGGTCCGCGGTCGAAGGGTCGTTCATGAGTGGTCATCATGGAGATTCGAAACCATTCAGACCAATGATATATTTTTCGCACATTTCAATTCTTTTTTGACACCCAAAATCCCAGTGGAGGGGCGACTGGGTGGCGACAAGCTTTCATGGGGGGGCTGTTTCTTCCCACGCCCCCCTTGGCTACGCCACTGGTGCAGAGCCTATTTGTTTATGAAACATCTGGATGCCAGTTGGGAAGTAATGGATGCCTGCTTATTTTCACCTATGCCAATGACCTTAATTACCTGGGGCTGGCCGTGGCCATATATTTTGATAATTTGATATACCCATTACACATGTCATGGTTGTAAGTGATTTTAATGTTTCAACTTGGCATCTTAGCAAAAATATTCTTTGCTTGATTTATCTTTGATCTCTAACCTTGCAATGTCAATGTCAGAGAGGCACAGCCTCCCATTTCGCACCTTCCTTCATAGGTTGAGAATATATGCCAAACAATTTAGCAAGAGTTTTTGTCACAAATTTGCACTGGAATTTTATAGATTTCAAGTCTGACCCTGTGACTTTTTGCAGATGTTACCATAGTAACTACATATTTTCAAGTATTCCCATTATACCAGTGAAGGCTCCAAGTCAATTAAATTTTTCCCCTTGGAGAAAGCCAAAAGGGATAGTGATTCCTTGCAACATTTGATATGAAAACATGTAACAATAATAAATATTGTTACCAGCAAGATATTTGCACTCATGTGGACTTAAATTTCAAGTATGAAGTTCATCTTAGCTTCAATCTTTGAGTTATGACTGTTGTTAAGACTTTGCCCTCTGTTGACGTCAAATGAACTTTGACCTCCACCAAAAAATAATAGGGCTGTTGTATGCACTAATGGTGGATCCATGTACTTCAAGATTGGAGTTATCCCGTTTATAAGCTTAATTTCACACTTTGGAACACACTAATGGTCATCCTCATATTTAGTTAGTAAATCATCACCACATGGATTCATTCTGCCTCCAACAAGGAATAAAAACAGAAAACCAACAGGCTTAGTGACTCCTCGCAATATTTTATGTAAACACTTCATTGTAATATTGTACACATTCAGTTTTGACCTAAAATGAACTTTGACTTCCACAGATAACAATATAGTGTTCTGTTACTCACTAAGTGAATTTACACACAATGTATGAATTTCATCCAAGCTTTGTTTCTACATTATACCATTTACTGTTCAGAGTTTTGATCTCTGATGACCTAAAGTAACTGTTCATCTCCATAAAATATGTGAACTTATAAAGGGTGATTTGCTAAATACTACATGAACTTCTTCCAAGCTTTGCTTTTGGAGGCATTGTGTTCAGTTGGTTATAAAACTATATTAACTATATTAACCTCTATTGAACTTTGACCTCTACTAAAAAGAGTCAGCATTCTTGTGCTCTCTGAATTTAATCCAAGGTTTGCTTTTGAAGTTATTGATTCTACAAGGGTTTCATATTTTGACCTCTGTTACCATTTAACCTCCATAGAAAACATTGTTTCTTGTGCAAATTAACTATTGTTCTAAGTAACAAATCACAGTAACCACCAAACACATTTTAGTTATAGTGTTAACCAGGTGTTCAGACTTTGGCCTCTTGTGACCTCTGTTGACCTATGTAGAAATCAATAGGGTTCAAATATTCTCTAAGTTGGATTCACAATATGATTTGCTTTTGAAGTTATTGAGTTTGATCTCAAAACCATTGTCCTCAACAGAAAAAATGTGCTTCTTGTACAAAGTTAACAAGTAACTATGAAGTTGAACCACCATGTATTATTTAAGTTATAGAGTTGACAACATTGTCAGACTTTGGCCTCTGGTGATCTCCACTGACCTTTGACCTATATGGAAATAAAATTGTTCTAGTATCCACTAAGGTGGATCCAAATATCAAATATGAGTTCATCAATAATTTATTTTTGAAGTGAGTGCAATTACAATGTTAAGATTGAAATCTAACCTGTAACAGTCATTGTCAAGGTGGATGGTAGTCTGCAAACACTTATCTGGACACTTATATCCTCACCAACATTCCCCTCTGTAACTGACACTTCTAATGGAATGAGATAAACTTCACTTGCTGCAAGATGAGAGCATTAACAGACATGTCTATTTACATAACATAATAAATGGAAAATATTCTAACACTGAGATAACTCCACCGAAAAATATGATTTTACATCTTAATGCAACCAAACTTCATCACACCTAACCTGTATACACATACAGGAGCAAGTTATTTTTGCAGAAGGCTGAACAGTAAGTACACGTTTAATTTTATAACCTTTTCTTTGAGTGTAAGGGGGGGGGGTGGGGGTATTCATATTTGTCAAATACTTTTCCATTTGCTTAGCAACAATGATAACAATCAATTTTTACTGCAACCTTACTATAAAGTTTACTGAGATCTGCTCACATCCAGGAGACTCAAATCTGAGCTCAACACAAAATTTGCTTCATACAATGTTAAAACAATAAATATGGCAATCATGAAATATACATATGTAACAACTTTGTAGTAAGTAAATATCAAAGGGACTTGGCATGTAAAACAGAAATATTTTGTTCCAAAAATAACATGGTTCTTGAAAATTGTTGTGTGATATTAAAACCATAAACTATAGCAGATGTATCTTTCAAATTGTTGTGAGCTTTGATTTCACAAATGTTCTCCTAAAGTTGTATAAAATTGATACATTTTCTAAAAGAAGATGTTTTCTTACTATTTGTTTATACTTCTACCTGCATTGTTATATCTCAGTCAATGGTTTGCTGTACTTAATATCAAACATGATCTTAGATTTGATAGGGTAAAAATTTGTTAAAAAACACTCAAATTGAGTGATACTCTGAAATGAGTCTGAGCTTGATCTATAAATGAGGCATTCACACTCAACTTTGATATTCATCCAAGTTTCCCTTTGAGATAACATTTCTCCAGCAAGGCATTGCACATATTCCCTCTCACACATGTACATAGATACCTACAGCATATAATTAAACATGCAGGTACAATTTACATTAAAACCAAAATCAGTTACCAAACATTTGAAGAAATTGCTGGTTGGAACTTGCTTCCTAAGTTTGGACGGTACAAATTAATTTCAGAGTGATACATGAAGCATTCTACCTTTTATCATGTTGGATAAAAATGTAACAGGAGAAAGATCTTTATGCAACGTATCATTGATTCCAAACTGGTGGACCAGCTATACACTATTGGGACAGGATTATTCATTTTTGTACTGTTTGCCTCTTGGGCAGTATTTCCATTTTCAGGCATAAAATTTGGACCTTAATATATCATAGTAAATACTAAAGTTAATCTTGGAAATTTTCTTTAAGTGATACTGAATACTTATAATGGATTTAATGATACTAACTACTCTGACATGAGAGACCAAAAAATCCTTGATTGCAGGAACATAAATCATCATCATTACAGGTACCTCCATTCTGACAGGGCTCCATGAGACAACCTATTGGGAGAATAATACATCATATGGATTAAATTACAACAAACGTCAACATGCATTAGAATGCACAATATATTCTATATAGATCTTAGTTATAAACCAGAATGATGTTGCACATCAACAAATATCTACAAGAAAGATATTTTTGTCAATTCCACATTTACTTCCTTTGACATTTTGATATGTTTATATGCTCAAAGCAGTTTCTATAGACAACGTTTTCTCCCTCCTCAGACGGCTTTCTTCTAATGAATCAAGTACTGATAACAGGAAAATATATGCCTAGTGTGTATGTGCATCTGAATACATGTTCCAAAAATATGACAGTAAAAACAAGAAACAATAGTTTTAACATTCCAATCATTTTCTGTTGCATATTTTAACATTTTATCCACACAGGCTTTTTGCAGTAGCTGAACACATTGCTATGATTTTTAAATTTCTTTTCTTAATCTTATTTCATGGAGGAGTGACTTGCTCAGTACAAGTGAAGTAGCAGATTTGCAAGCTTTTAGCATATATTACGGACACAATGAATTATTTCTTTCCTGGAAATATACAAAAATTGATTCTGTGAAATAAATTAAGGGCAAATAATAAATTTTGTTTATGGTTTAATTGCCAATTTGCCAATAACTTAAAGGCACGCTTAATCCACTAGTTAGGACAGAATATTGCAAATCAGTGTCTATAACATCTTCAATAATTTCAAAATAAAATACTGACGCAAGTGAGTTAACCTGCTTCAGTGAGTCCCATACTGACAATATTATAAAACTTACTGGTTTATATATTTACGAGTGACCCGCTTACCTCGATGCCTTTCGATGAAAATTTTTCCCAATACGAAAAACGTGTAAGACACTTTTGAATGGTAGAATAAGAAGGAGGTCACTGGGGGTCAGTGAGGGTGCACAGTGTTAAAAGATTACAAGGGCATACTAGACACGGTAGAATGTGGTGCTAAGGTTGTGGGGAGACAGGTAAGCGGGGAGCGAAGTAAATATTAGTATCTCACTAAATTTCAGACTTTGTAAAGCCCATTACATTTTCATTGAGTCCTAGCTGATTAAAATGATAAAGCCCAAGCTGATCAGTGACAGTTTGTAAAACCTTTGTGACAAGTACTGAAAACAAACTACAACAATGTAAGAATTTGGGAAAGTAATAAATTGAAAGTTTATGTGAAGTTAATGAAAATTCATGTTAATCTGCATACTGAGTAACACATACTTGCAATTTGTATGATGAAACTATTACATAATACTGTTTTAACATTCATTCGTAGACAAATGCAAAGATGTATTTGAAAAACAATAAATGCACGGTACGATAAATTTGTACAAAATGGTTCAAAAAATCCAGCTGGACAAGTGCATGGGTTCTGTAATACAGATGGACGACAAGTTCCACCATTAAAGCATAGACGATCAAGACCACAATTAACTGTAAGAAGACAATAAATAGCATTCACCTACATTAATATGTTGAAAAGATAAAATATCACAGTAGATTGACTAATTGCACTCTCTCTTGATGATATCAGGATAATGGTGTTTGCATAGTAGTGAAGGAGGAATAATTCTGTCAAAATATTTTTACCCTGCCAAATTAAACCATTATTTAGCTACTTTTTCCTTTAATTTGTGATTTGTGAATTTTGTGACCAAGGCATGCTGTATGTGTTATAAGTTTCTTTACATCAGCAGAGTATTCTTCATAACTCCTGCAACTGCATGATACAATGTTCCATTTGATGAGAATCCTCACTGACTGCAATGTCATGGATACTTCAATGTCAGTAGCACTTTATTTATCTGTATATTAATTTATTCACCTCTTTCTTATTCTGTGACATGATATGTTGAGGTTAACTAGAGGCACAAAGTCATATTTTAATATAGACTATTAGAAGAAAGCACTGCTATCTGACAAAATGTTAATTCTTGAGAAGTGACGTTTTAATCAGCTGAGGTTAATCAACTAAAGTGTATGCACTATATTTTCTAATACACAGACAATAAAGTCAGGCTTTTTAGCTGCAACAAAATTAAATGGATAAAACATTTAGTCTTTTATTGCCTCAAATGATATGTTTCCATAGTGCCACAAATTAGGATGTGAGACTGTTTACCGTATAATATGTATTACTAATTATCTATCTATAGAAGAAGTTTCCATTCTGTGGCATTTTTTTTATGTTAAATTGGTGTATAGTATGATAATGCATGACTAGTTAATATTCAACTTCTATGAAGTAAGAAAAATGTCTGCCAAATGTCCTATTAAAAATTGCATACAAAGAAGTTTGCAACACTTTATAGTAAAGAATGTTTATGTAATAAGTCCAAAGTACAGTAAATATCCAATGCCGAAAATGTGAAGATAACTGGAAGACTTATTCATTGCTAAGTACAACAAGATGCTTGTCATGTGAATTACAGTATAAATGAACTTATTCAATGTCTAGGTTGCATTTATGTGTGAGCCATGAATGAAGTTTATGTTTTTAGATGATAACAATCACAAGTTAGGTTTAAACTGCCTGCTCGACAAACAGGAGGCCAAACATGTAATATCAGAGGATATTTCTGGTGACACTTTTTATTGGGGATGGTACATGAAATCTCTGGACTGTCCCCAGAAATCATCTGGTCACCTTAATACCCAAATTGGCACCTTTAAATTCTGTGACTTTTCCTAATTTCCTGACAGTGAGGGAACCATGCATGTAAATAGGGATGTTTTTGCTTTATACTTAAGCATCACTTATTCCTATCCTGGAACATATCATTCTGCATCTTACAAGTTGGTAAGTTGATTTTATGTTAATATTATATTTGAAGGCTATTCTCGCTATATTTCCTCTTTTTGCTCTGTAGTATAGACAACAAATTGTGGAATGTAATCGTTAACATTCAATACCTTTAACAGTTATTAGTAACAGATTATGTTTCAAGTACCGGTTTATGGATTTACTGTTAGATCACAAGTCAATTTAAATTAATGAGCATCTATTCATTATAAGCCTAGGTACTTCAACAGATACCAGGAACACATAAACTGTGGACCCTCACGTCCAACATGAATATATATCTTTCTATCAAACATATATCACATGCAAGCACATTTATTATCTCAATATGACATCTCAACATTTTTTTTAGTTTCATGAAGTATGTCAGCCAGCTCTCATGATCTTCCCTTAAAGAAATGCTAGCACCATGTGCACAACATCTTATCACAGGTTCTAAACATGGTACTCACAGTTATATTACTATAGCACTGCTTGCTTAAGTGATAGAACTCCTCCCAGCAACATAGACAAACCATTGATAGCTAGACCAGTAACTTGTTTTTAATACTGTGGTAAAAATTTATTTGTTCATAATCTATGGCATGCATAGTATTTTTAAGCTACATTATCAGAGAAGATAACCATTACTTGGTTTGCTTGTATTAAGGAATGATTTATTACTTTATACTTACCAGGATCATCATCTGTTATAGTAATGGTGGTGAAGCCATTACCAGGCACAATATGGACCATTGATGATGATGGTTGTGGATCATACAAGAACAAAGAAAAGCCTTTACTCATCGTTTCTTGGGTCAAATCAGATATAATAAAGACATTCACAGGAGTGCAGGTCCGTCCAGCACTAATCGTGACATCTTGACGAGCGGTGAATGGAATGTTCACAAAGTCAACATCTGGCAATGCTGAGCCTGCTCCTGTATACACTGTACAGAGAAGATTCATGTACATCACATTAATTAAGTAACCAATCAATGTATAGGGAGCTATTGAGTTGGGGTTTTTAATCTTCAGTTAAAAGGTTTTACATGTGAAAGCCTCAATATTAAAACCAGTGCTCTTCTCATGCAATAGGATGCTGTCAGATGGTAACTAGTTTACACAGAGTAAAGGATAAATATAAAGACTTTTACCTCCACTCATCAGGTCAAATAAAGTTGGTTGTAGCAACTAATAATATCTGATACCATTACTAAGATACCTATAAGTTATTGATCAGTATAGTCTATACAGGCTGCTCCAGAGAATAAGAGTGCTGTTACACTAGATCTGAACCAGACGTCGATGTCAGGATCTGATCCTGACGTCAAGATCACCGCTGTAGCGATAAAAAGTTCAGATCAGTTCAGATCCGAATCTGATCCTCTTATTTTGATGCTGGCAGAAACCATGATCTGATCTGGACTTAAAGATCAATTTCGCAATGTAAACACTCCCGCATCAATAGTGACCCCAGATATCCGGTAACTGCATTATGTCATATGCATTCTTGTGTAAAATTCCAGTCCTGTTTAATGCATGTGCTAATTCCTGCGTACACTGAGTGCCTGTGGGCCGTACCAAACGTAGTTTTGTCACCCTCAGACTATGCAACCATGACAACAAAAGTTTTGGAGTATACGTACTATGCGATCCACGGCTGCGCATGATACATTTCCAAATCCGACGCTGAGGAGGATCAGAGTACAACTCAAGTGTAAATGCGCCCGGTTCAATGCATAAGGTAATCCCATGAAGAGATGATAACATCAGGGGATCTGATCCGGATCTAGTGTTAAAGCACCCTAAGTCTTCTAGTAACGCATTGCAAAATGACATACAAAATGGTAAAACTGCTATATAAATGCAAACATGTATAGCAGTTTTTTACACAGAGATCATGTAGTGTTTTATAAGAATGTAACTCAGGGATTTCAAAACTGTTACCCAAAAGTTGAACACTAAATTATTCCCTGTGCTGGTGTCAGTTTTTATTTAACCTGTAATCAGACTCTATGTCTAAACTCATTAAAGTTAGTGTTCAAAATTCAAGCATGAAAGGTAGAAAAGGTAGCAAACATACTATAGGCCTACAATTATGCAAATGATTCTAATAAAGACTGATTCATTTCATTTTTAATGATAATAGGTATCTGATATTACCTATTTTACCTGTATTACACTGACATACTATTTCTCTCAAGTAGAAGAGATTTTTTTTATTTTAGATCTAGTTTAACCAAGGTGCAGTTGACAATAACAGAAAGATGAAAACCAGCCCCACCTTACTCTCCAATTTACCCCTCTCATACCTGTCAAGTTGCATGTGATCAATACAGTACACAGTAATTAAAGAGGCCCACAACAAACAGTTTGATAGAAAAATATTTGAAAGACCACAAATGATGAGACTCAGCAGCTAACTGCAACAAATACATTGAAACATACCATCATTAAAATAGCCTGACTTTTAGTATCACCAACCTAATTGGTGATACTAATTGGCATATTTCAATTCAACAACTTGTTTAGAGAGGTTATTATCTCTTGCCTGTAGCTTTCAGTCACCCTTGCCTTGAGATGATATAAGTTACTTTCATATTTTCTTCATTGTTAGTATGTTTGCATCCATGAGAAGTCTAGTCAAACCATTTTATGTACTTTTATGTTTTAGGCAACTCAAATCACAATGCATTCATAGAGCTTACAACACTTTGAGCTTTTAAAACTAAAGAAAAATAAGCCCAAACCTGTAAGGGACACTTCTTCTGAAGATGGTTGTCGACAGACTTGAAGGGTAACTGCTTTTTGTCCAACATGTCCTTCAGTGACTGTTATCCTCGGAGGACTCAGATATGCAGCAATGGCTAAAGGTGTAAAATATGATGAATTTCAATAAATCTTCCAATTAAACTGAGATCTAAAATGACAGCTTGGGTCGCTGAGGTCTATTTTGAATACATTCTGTGTAAAATATATAAGTTGAAACTTGTTCTATTAGTTATTATTTGAGATGTTTAATTAAGAAAATACTTACAGCTTTAAAGTAGATTATAAAGCAATACGGTGAATATAAACAACTATGGGATATTGACCAAAACAATGATAACACAAAAGGAACAATCAATAATCTCTAGTAAATTTTGTAAGCCACATTTTCTTTATTGCTGTGAAAGTTCTTTGTCTTCATTACTTTGAAAAAACCAAAAGACTGTGTGATTTCTTGCCTTATTTTAATATTTTAACAAACTTTCACCTGATAGGTAACTGATTAAAATGTAACCGTAGTTTTGAAGTAAGCACCAAAAACATCACAGAGTTTCAGCTCTCTTGGTAGTTACAGAGGTACCGTATTTGTAACAATCACTTGTTGACACCAACCAAATAGAAAACTGATAAGCAAAGTATACATCCTATGCAAAGGTTTTCCTATGTGCAGCATTACAGGTCTTCATGATGCACTGTGATGCCATCAAAATGTTATGTACTTCACCAACCAGAGCTGCCAGTTCATTTCAGCCATCGACCAACTATTAGCATTCTATGACAAATTCATGACTTTATCTCATTCATTGCAAGTATTTGAAAACTTTTCAATGCTCAACTCATACTTTCTCTAGACAACCTCTAACAACCATCTCTGTTCAACCTTGCAATTTAGTTAACATTTGACCTTTACACTTCAACTAAGCTGACAAGGACCAAGTGTGTTAAAGACTCCTATTAAAAGTGTGTCTGCTATCAGAAACAAATGCAACTGTAGTTATGTGCAATATTTAACAGATTTCATGGTCTACTTGGTTTGTACACAATATTATAAATCAGTCCTTTTGTCTGTGGTACTACTGACAGTGTGGGTCAAGCTGATCTGGAACAAAATCTGTCCACTAAAACAACATACTGTACCAGTAACAGAATTATGTTTATACCTTGTACCAAGTATAAGATATCAAAAGCTTTACCACCCAATAAAGCCTGTTTCAAACTGTTCCGATTTTTGATCACGGCTCTCCTTATACAACCTTTGACCCCAAATTAAAAACAATATCAGTCAAGAACTCAATTAAGAGACATCTACATACAATATATCATCTAAATACATAAATAAAAGATTCACCTATAAAGTTTAAATTAATTAATTTGAAGGTTTACAAGGTTTGCAGGTTCTCAAATGACCTTTGACCTGCACCAAAAACAAACTTACCCCTAATGAGAGTAATCAAAGATGGACTTTATATTGAGTTTACAATGTTTTCATGTAATGACCACTGTTGACCTCAAATGACATGACTGTTACCAAAAACAATACCAGAACCAAGAATCCACAGAGAGGCACCTACATGTACCAACTATGAGATTGATCAAAGCTACACATATTGAGTTACCAGGTTTACATGGTTTTGACCACTGGTGGACTCATATGACCTTTGGCATCCATTATAAACTGCGATAAAGAGAGTAAACATCGAGGGGCACGAACAACTCATCTATTTGATTCACCAAAGCTTTTAATAACTGTTGAGTGAGCTTGTTTACAAGCGTTTCATATTTTTACCTCAAGTGGCATTTGACCTCCACCAATACTATAAACAGTCAAGAACTCACTGAGGAGCATATATGTACAGTAGTTAGTATGATGTTTATGCATGCTACACATGAAGAGTTATTGTGTTTACCAAATGAGTCTCAAGTCAAGTCTCAAGTCACCGAGGGCAAGTCTCAATTAAGTCAAGTCTCAATTCATTATAGTATTGAATGTCTGAGTATCAGAAACCTTTAATAACTTATTTTTTAAAAGAACAGAACTGCATAATACTTGGTGTTGAAGTAATTCATAAAACATTTTCCATAATGCCAAAGTGATGAAGGCTTTCTTTAAGTTTGTCTCCATTCCAACCGCCATTAATTAATAATTAATTTAAAATTAACTTAATGTCAAGTACCCATTTACTCTGCATTGGGTTCTTGGTATGGTCATCCTGCTAGTTGAAAAACTCCAAATCTAGATAATCACACTGAGTGTAATGATAATACTTCATCGGTGAGCTCTCTTTCTCTAGATATTTCTATCAGTACCTCTCTCTCTAATTAGCGTCAATTACCAACTCTCTCTATCTTATTAGCCTACATTATCAACTCTTTCTCATTAGCCTACACTATCAACTCTCTGTATCTTATTCACCTACATTATCAACTCTCTCTATCTAATTAGCCTACATTATCAACTCTCTCTATCTTATTAGCCTACATTTATCAGACAACACCCTCTATCTTAAAGCCTACATTATCAACACTCTCTATCTTAAAGCCTACATTATCAACTCTCTCTATCTTCTTAGCCTACATTATCAACTCTATCTAATTAGCCTACATTATCAACTCTCTCTATCTTATTAGCCATTATTATCAACTCTTTCACGTTAACCTACATTATCAACTCTCTCTATCTTCTTAGCCTACATTATCAACTCTCTCTATCTAATTAGCCTACATTATCAACTCTCTCTATCTTATTAGCCATTATTATCAACTCTTTCACGTTGACCTACATTATCAACTCTCTCTATCTTCTTAGCCTACATTATCAACACTCTCTATCTTATTAGCCTACATTATCAACTCTCTCTATCTTATTAGCCTACATTATCAACACTCTCTATCTTATAAGCCTACATTATCAACTCTATCTTATTAGCCTACATTATCAACTCTATCTTATTAGGCTACATTATCAACGCTCTCTCTATTGTTATCCTACTTATTCAACTCTCTCTATCTAATTAGCCTACATTATCTACTCTATCATATTAGCCTACATTATCAACAATCTCTTCATATATGTTGAGTCCTTCATCTCTACATCACTTGATATCTACTGACCAATTATTTACTCAAAGTTTGTGGTTATCATGCTACACGGTTCATGACTAAGGTAGCAACATCACAGATTTTCACTGGACACACAATAAATAGTTTAAATTTTATAATATGTATGTACAGCTTTGGCATTGTTAATGGATATAGGAAAAATACAGTGGAATTAGCCATCTTCAGGGCATATATCTGACCATTGTAAAATGCATTAATTACACTGCATTTCTAGAGTATCTTCATTCAGTTGTAGCAAATATATTTGATTTGACAATTAATGTAAGTAAAGGACCACATTTACAATTCTGACCACTCTCCTCAACAAATGTGATAGTTACATGCATACAATGGCATACAGTATATATTCTGACACACTGAATGTGTGTTAATGAATATCATCCCTGACCTCACTCATTACAAGTTGTCAATGATCTTATAGCTCTCACTGTGACCACTAAAAGGAACGCAAGACTTTATAGAACAAATTTTACCAGTTTTCCTTGCTTACAGTTCATTTGGGAACAAATGCCTTTACAAAATCATGTTAATATATTATGATCAAAGTTGACAAGTTGAGGTTTAACCGCGAACCTGGTTCGGAATGTTCGCAAGGTTTTCCAGCCCTGCAGAGGTTACTTTGATATTTAAAATGTTCCTTTTGTTTAACCAAACAGTACATAATAATAACCTTGAAACTTGAAACTGGGCAATATTTTTGAGGTTTATCGGTATCAACTGCCATTCTATGATATGCAAAACCCCATTTTGTGAAGATGGGTTTATCACTAAACAAGTTGAAAATGTTGAAAGAGCAAAGTCCACCAACTGGAGCAGGATGTTTAACTTGTATAAATCTGTAGCATACTGACTAATATTCATGCAATGCTACCAAATACTGTATTTGGGCACAACATCTCACAAAATGAAACAGAATTAGAATAATATATGAGATACTAAGAATACTAACCACTCTCACATGTTGGACCTGCAAAGTTTCCATTACAGTTGCAGACTTCACCAACACAGAGACCATTCACACAAGGTGTGTTTGGACAACCTAGTACATAGTGACATGGAAAGAAAACATATGATGAGAAACACATCCAAGGTAAACAAGGTAAATATTTCAATGTGATATCAATGTTTAAATGGTTTCGTTACAAAGCTTGTGAGTGAAATATATGGATGATTGGAGCATATAACCTGTTTCTGTTTATGCAAATATCAGAGGTTACAAATAGCTTAGTAGAGATGGTTAAATATTGTACATTGTGCATCCTGATTGCAAAGGACACACCTTTAGGTTTTCTTTCACAAAATGTTAAAGAAAACAAAGTAAACTGCAAATTTTTCCTTCACTTTAAATATTTTCAGAATAAACATTACAGTACTTTCAGTTTGAACTGAAAATACACAATAACTTTTATAACAACATCAGGAGAAAACATAAAGCATGACAAAGATTATTTAAAATATGTTACAGCAGAATGACAAAATTATGTCGTCAGTACATATTTCTTGTGTTACCTATCCAGCTTCTAGTACTAGGGCTAACAACACCACCAGATTAAAAAACAGCTTGAGTTGGCAAAGACCCAGGCTCTAATTTACTTATAACTAACATTATTCTATGTAAGACAGTAGTATACCTGTATATGCAGTAGTAACACACCCTACCAAAGAGATGTTAAGTGTGTATGTCCTGCATTGTTGATTGTCTTTGGCCTAATGTTGAAGGTAATGATAAATAAATGTTTGATGATAAATGAGGTTAAACAGCACAAGTATTATTCAACATGTTCATTTTCAACTGAAAATACCATCAATTTTATAATAACATCAAAAAGGAACATAAAGCAAGATACAGATGATGTAAGATATGATAAAATTTTAGAATGTCAGTACATACTTCTTGTACAAAATGGAGGAAATCTTCTTGGTGGACAACTGCACATGTCTGGAGGCCCACGTATACAAGTACCTCCATTGAAGCAAGGATAGTTATTGCAGTCCACTGGCAAGAAAGAAAATGCTTACTCAATAAATATCACTGGTCAAGACACATTTATGATAGCTGGTTTATGTGACAAATATCATCTTATCTTTTAATGGAATTAGAAACAGATTGAACAACTCTCTGAAACTTAGGTGTGCTTGATACAATATAAATATAGTGTATTTGTCCAGGGATTAATTGTCACTGTACAATGATCTGCTGAGCTGTAGTGAAACTTAGTTCACATTTAAGGATTGATGTACTCTACAGTAGTATACTTTCATGACAAAAATGGGAAATAAAAGATGAAAATTTCTTCATGGGTATTGTCCATCTGTTACAGTATGTTAAAATAGCCTAGCACAAGTAGATCATTTAAACTAACAACCCACAGTGTAGCCTATATAGTTTATGTTGTACAGGCTAACGTATACAGGCCTTTGAAAGTCTTGAGGCTACACTTCACTGACCTGTGGTTCAGTCCATAATATAAACTGTAAAAGTGTATACAAGTCATATCACAATTTGTGTTCAATACATTAGAACCATTTGTATTTAACATGATAAAGCAAACTTAAACAGAGAAGTTTTTTATGCTGATCAGTGGCGTAGCTAGACATTTCAATCTGGGGGCACAGGGAGGGCACAGCCCTTAATTAGGGGGCACAATGTTTATTAGTGAATGCGGTCCTGGGCGAGGGGTGTTAGGGGAGGGGACGTCCCCTTCCCTTTGAGAATTTTGTGATTAATTGAGGGTCCTTAGATGCAATCTGGTGCTATATTTTGCAACTTGAAGTAACTTTATGTTCAATAATTTTCGGGCTTATTCTGTCTGATATGGAAATTATCCCTTCTGCTTTGATAATGTTTTTAAATTAGAGTGTTGAAAAGTCATGCAGGGTAGTAGTGAAGTTTAAGCATTAGCGATTCATGCCGGGGCCTCTGTGACCTTGTTAGTGAGAAAACAGCTGGTTATTGTGATGGTCGGTGGAAAGAAGTTTTACTGCAGAACATAATACGTTTCGTCCTTTGTAAAAAAAAATTGTTGCAGTAATTTTTTAATACTACAAATCGCATCTGGGGGGCACCTGGGGGGGGCACGATTTTTGTATGGGAGGGCACTTGCCCTTCAGCTCCCCCCCCCCCTGGCGATGCCACTGCTGTTGATTTTCATGTAAGGAACTATATGTTGTCACTTGCAATTTAAAATCATTAAGGAACCATGACCGGGCTCAGTTCAAAGATACTGTTTGTCTCATGCATCACAGCTACAGTGTAGATTCTGAGTCTTAACATTGTGTGTATATGGGTATGTTAACACATAGTCAGTTTGTGAAATGGAGCTGAAGTTGCTTCATCAGCATAGTAATTTATTTAAACCTTGGCAATATTTGTTATCTCATACTAGGTGATATTGACAGCATTTTTTTAATTTCCCATTTAATAATGGCATAAATGCAGTATATACATATCAAAGTCTTAACAAGAGCCCAACAGGCTTTGGGAATAGTAAAGTGATAAACTATATGTCACCAACCAATATCATAATATTTATGCCCACATGTTCATGTACCAGCTATTAAACCAACAACTACATTCCAAGTTTCAATATAATCTGATTGAAGGTTGCGGAGTTATTATAATTTTAAACTTTTTGGCCCAGAAAAAGTGGCGCAAAGATAAATTTACCCACAATAAGTGTGGGCCCAAATGATCCCAAAATATTGGGCCAAAAGAATTGTTCTCAAATGCAACAAAGGTGGAAATAAAATCTGGGCCCATCTTACTAAAAATTGGGCCTCAAATATTTGAGGCCCTGATAACCTACAAAAGTTAGGATACAACAAATATTGTGTACATATTATATTGAAGGAGCCAAAAATTTCTAGAGTATTAGTTTTGTCTTATTTGCGTTTCGAAGAACTTTCCCTAAATGGTTTATTTACAAGGTCATTAAAGGAAGTAAAAAATAACTACATATTTTAAAAAGAGACTACTGCCAAACACACGCCAACCTGACTGCATAGGTTACTTTGCTTCCAGCAAGGAACCAAAAATGCATTCATGCAATGTATCTCCTCACATCACTAACAGCATTAAGCAAAGACACCATAAACTAGCTTATAACAACATTAAGTAAAGACATCATACAGTAGCTTATAACAGCATTAAGCAAAGACATCATACAGTAGCTTATAACAACATTAAGTAAAGACATCATACACTAGTAGCTTATAACAACATTAAGTAAAGACATCAAACAGTAGCTTATAACAGCATTAAGTAAAGACATCATACAGTAGCAAAGACATCATACAGTAGCTTATAACAGCATTAAGCAAAGACATCATACAGTAGCTTATAACAGCATTAAGCAAAGACACCATACTGTACATTAGCTTATAACAGCATTAAGCAAAGACATCATATAGTAGCTTATAACAGCGCTTAGCAAAGACACCATACAGTAGCTTATAACAGCATTAAGTAAAGACATCATACAGTAGCTTATAACAGCATTAAGCAAAGACATCATACAGTAGCTTATAAAAGCATTAAGCAATGACATCATACATTAGCTTATAACAGCATTAAGCAAAGACATCAAGCAGTAGCTTATAACAGCATAACAGTTATCAAAATAACGTATGGAAATGGATACTCCAGAAGGAAAATATAAATGTCATTAACATAGGGATCAAATAAAAATAAATCTAACATTTATACATTGTCAAACCGCTCACCCACAGTGTGATATACAGTGTGAAGAACAAAGAAGGTAGCATAACAAATTTTTGCCATTCAGCCGATATTCGCAATGTCAGCTGCATTTACAGAACTCCCATAGTGAGTCTGACTCATGCATCGCTTAACCTCCAGGTCAAAATAGCCTCTGTCAATGAAACAGAGGTCATGATTGAACAAATTCCTTCTGATGGCAAGGACCTGCCATCAGAATTGTTTAATGGAATAAATATAAGGAACATTTCCCTGCCTGAACAACAGCAGGTGAAATCACTATTACAATGGTTTATAGACGTGTTAAGTAAAGGGGACAATGATATTGGTTTCTGTGACAGTGTGTCTCACTGAATTATCACAAACGATGATGTACCCGTTAAGTACAACCTAAATGTCAAACTTGAAAAGTGCAACTTATTACTGAACAAGGTCACTATCTTGGTCATGTGGTGGGTGCTAACGGATTGCTCAAGACCCTGAAAAGACTAGGGCAGTACACAAATGGGTTACACCTAAGACGCAGAAGGAGTTGAGAGGATTTTTAGGGGCCAAGGTACTATCGGAGGTGTGTTCCAGACTTCGCAAAGATTGCAAAACCCCTCCATGCCTTAGTGGGCGATAAGAGATCCCCAAAGAATTCTGGTAGTTCAGCGACTAACCAACTGTTGGGGGCATGGGAGGAGAAGTATGAAGTCGCCTTTCACGATCGAAAGCAAAGGCTAGCATCAGCACCTATTCTTGGCACAAGGAACCGCTCCTATAATCCGTAAAGTATATTTTCGTATTATATTGTTTTGTTGTAAGATTGAAGCTACTTGTTATTCAAACACAGCAACCAGGTTCTTGTTTGTACTATTGTGTCAAATCCGTTTGTTTGAAATAGTTGTAATACTTGATACAATATTACAGTGAAAGTTTGGACACCATGTCCATAGGTCTACGTGTACGTGTTGACCCCAAGTAAGTTATTGGTAAGACCAATACAGGTTATATTGTGTTATGATATTAGCATGCTTGAGTTTGTCAGTATAAGCCCTCTTGATGAACCTTCCAGAATCCTTATTAGTCAAACAATTCTTGGTAATGACTTATTTTCCACCCCACGTAATGTCTGTTGTCACCCATGTAATTACCTCTTTTCATCTTGTGACCAGTGTGTGCACATGCCTTTAACTGTTTCAATTTGTTGGATTTAGTAGTTTTGTTCTTTCATGCATCAAGAAGATTTTTTTGTAAGAAGTTCTACTTGATGTATTCATTTAAGGACAAGGAACAGGGCTAGGGTTAGTTTTCTTGGTTTTTGTGTCATTTTAATTAATGGTATTTGCATAAGCTGAATTAGTATGTGTACTGAAAATACATTGATGACTTGGAATTCATCATTAGAATCGTTGGAAATTGCTTTAATTAATTAAGATTACTTGTAAGTTATCTGATATTGTTGCATATATAACCCATCATTGGTATGATAGATATGTCTGTCTTGGTATACAAAAGTTTCTAGAATGTCATCATCTATTTAGTTCTAAGCTTAAGTTCTGATAGAGAATTTTATACAAGGTTTCGTTTTGGTATAAAAATTGTATGTTTCTGAACTCTGAATATATTTTTGATGATTATTCTGTATCTTGTAAGGCTCTTAGAGATGTAGAGAACAAATGATTTAGTTCACCATGTGTTCTGTCTCTAAGAGTGATTCATTCTGATTGGTTTCTAAAAAGCAACCCTAACGTCACAGACGGTACTGTAGTGACAGTTAATATACTGCACTGCAAGCGAGCCTGTAAAGTATTCCTTCTCACATAGTGGAACAGTCTACGTATTTTGTTGACAAACATTCTGTTGCCCAACTTTCTTGTTAATCTTCGCTCCCAGAACCAAACGAGCGTGGACTTATTGTATAAGAAACAATAGGACAGGTGTTCAACGAGGGACAGTTTTGTATTATACGTTCACGTGTACAGCGACAGGTTTTCAGTTACTCTGTTCAGTGAATTGGTCAATGAAGGTTGTTTCTTAGTCATAGTATTACTTTAGTAGAAAAGCACTACAATATATACCATTGCCTACACCACAGTGGTAGCTGGCTATTAAAGGCCAGGACAGTACATAGTCTCCGCGATACTTCGGATATTCTTCGGGAATCCACCGGACATTTTATGTGTGGGATGTAGCAATACAACCCACCAATTACTAGCGTTGCGGATTCAATTCTATGGATTATTATTAAACGGATATATCTTGGAACTGGCAGTTCAAGTACCCCGGACCCACGTCAAGGAGGGTTAAACGACAGTATTATTATTAGAGGTTAGTCGCATTGATTATTTTTAACCAGACCTCTAAAGTACCCCATCTTAAAGTAGTTGAACCTTGTGTTTAGTTTTGGGCTTGTTTTTATATGCTATGTCCATATACTGTGTGTAGGCTTTTGTTACTCTCTGAGGATATACCTTTATGTGGTTAGAAGTTCATACAATCTTTTGGCATAAGTTTCTTTCTCTGTGGCAATGGACCATTACATGCCTGTTGTAATTAATCACTCAGATTTTCCAACGATAGTTTAGTTGTATTTTCTGCTTATATTTGTATTCCCTTGTGAACTAAAGTGTATACATCTTTGTTGTATTAACTGGTAAAAAGCAAGTTTGTTTACTATTCCTTTAAGACAGGTTTTCTACAGTATTACACATTGCTGTCTGTACTGATTTGCTGTGAATGCTAGAATCTAAAGCAGTATAGTTGTTTTCCCCTACATTGAAGTTAAAGTGATATATTCATCTTTGTTTAAAGTGATATATATATATACCATATTGTACTTTGAGAATCAACTTTGTGTATCACAATTTGTTGCCGGTTGCTTTATAAAATATTACAAACGCGAAGCTCTTGCTTAGTTTGGTTAGGCTTAAATGTAGTATAGCCGGCTAATGGTAGGATATAATTTTCTATGGAAACTAAAAATTTGAGGAAATTCTTTTAGTTTTGGTTAGACTGGTAAACTGAAGGGGTCAAAAAGTTTCTTAGCCAGGATACGCTAATGTGTTTTGTACATGAAATCAGCTTTATTCATTGCACGATGTCATCTTTTAACATTTTTGCTAAGAAATTTGTGACTCGATCCATTATATGACAGTTTGTATAACACAATCATACAAGTGGTTACTGTTTGAGAGTTTTTTCAAACGATGATAACTATTACTACAGCCGATTATAATTTGGATACTTTATGTATTCAATTGCATGATTTGGCGACATCAGCACAAAACGAGTAGACCCTAAATATAGTTAAGACCTTTAGAGCTACGTAGTCCTAGCCTTTGCTATGAACTTGGATAACAAGTACCTTGCATTGGATGAAGTACTGAACAAGACTTTCAATACATTTTATCTGTACTGTATAATACAGCACAATGTTTTATCGAAGACCTATATATAGAGGCCTAAGCTGTTTCTAATATTGACGTTAGGCTACAAAAGGTACTGTACCACACAACCGGCCTACTGTAGCCATAGGGCAGAATATAAGACTCATATTCTGCTCTATGACTGTAGCCTACATAGCCTTACCTAGCTATAGGACTATGCCTATATCTGTTCTTGATACCCGTACGTGTCTTGTGACTGGCTCACATCAACAAACTTTGGACTTTTTTCTCCAGTGTAAATCGAATAACGTACCTTGGGTTTTGCTTGGTTGCAGGTTATTGCAAGCCAACAGTACGGTGAAAAGGAATCTTGGCATAACATCGAAGTTAGCAAACATGGTGTTATTAGTACAACTCAACCTTCAAGCATCGATACTACTGTAGTTAAATATTCTTGTGAAGTTTTGCACTGGCCAGCCAGCATACGTCGCGTATGCAACGATACTTTCTGTGATTCAACAGAAAATGTCTGACAAACTAGTTACTTTTTCGCAGTAAGGTGTTATTTGTACTCAGTCGCTAGCCACACTTTGAGGAAGTTAATTCGTGTTCTACTGAAGAAGGAAGTGAGATCGACATGACCTTGTCAGTCACGCTTCACAACCTGCACAATATTTGTTTATTCTACAGCAAAGAACTAAACAGGGGAGAATGACGTCATTGGACGATCAGTTCTAAGTTCTACTGTCGTATATTGTGGTGTCAAAGTTGTGTCACGTGACTCTAGTCACAAACTGCAAACAGCACGACTGGATGCTCCCAAATGTGAGAGTGTGAAATGCCTAACTTACTATGCCCGCTTACTGCCTATAATTACGTAATCAGCTTCTTTTGAATCCATTTACCACAATCTAAGCTTCTTTTTTATTCTTTCGCACGTACCTAGAATTAATGGCATAACTATGTTTCAGTGGGATCAAGTAAAGTTCCGAGTGCAAGGATCATACATTTGTTCAAGTTCTGCTCAGGTACGAATCAGCCGCACAAACTAACACCCATGATATTTTTAAGGAAGTCCGTGTTTACTCATTATGCCCCCCCCCCCTCCAACATCCACTGAGTGACCCCCAGTGACGCAATGCATTTCGGTAAGCTTCTTTATCCCAACAAATTCTAGGCTCATCGTACTTTCTTTAAAAAAAAAGGCTGAGGAATGAGCTTATTTTTCATTTTCAACCTAATATAGTGTGTTGTAAAAATAAAGTAGCTTAAACTTTGTATCCAAACCACTGATACTTGAATTAGGCCATATTTTGCATAATTATCAGTCATGATCTATTTCACATTTTCACAGTTGTCCGACATGTCATGAGTTCCTGGGGCACCATACACATATGGGACCCCAATGGACCAGCGGGAACTAAGAAGGGAAGCATTCTTTCGTTGTTAAATTCGTAAATTGACATTACTATTTCATGACTGTTTACAGAATTGCGAGCACGTATTTTCTTGATTATTTTAACACATGTTATAATCGGACCTTTGAAGATGTTTAATCTGGAAATTTCAAACATTTATTACTTTAATTTGCCATTGAATTGTAATCGCGGCTATTTATTTGGAAATTTTCACAAATATGTAAAAGTTGCCATTTTTTCATCGAAGTAGTTGACTTTTTATGTCGTGTTGAAATTTCGAGAAAGGAAATCGAGAATGCATGGAAGTATATAATAAATGAAGCAATATAAAGCTGATTATTCTCATAAACATCCAGTGTAATTCATAGCATCAATAATGTGACTGAAAAGTTACCATGATGGCAACACGGAAAATGGAGGGCGCCCTTACAAAACTCCGGAAAGACATCAACTTGCTCGAGTCTGTATTGTTCAGTGGCATATTTAAATCGAGCTCAATGTTTCATATAACCATGTCCTACGTTCGATATAATCACTACATGTTTAATACTACCATATAATTCATTTAATTATTTCTTGACAACTTTGAGACTTCAACAAAGTGTTCATTCATACAATTACTTCCGACAACCGATTTTGCAACATTTTATTTTACCAGAGTATTTGTTGGTTAAAAGATAGTATACCGAAACACTGAAAATAATCTACCCCTCCCGGAGATCAATCTCAGTGTCAATCTTGCAAGAATGGCCCACCAATATTGCACTAGTTTCATAGACACACTCGAGTACATTGTCTTTATAATATCGAGATAGCTACTCCACCTACGTAGAAGTGTAAACATCTAAGTTGATTTGTTTTATTTTCATCGCTAAACTAATCCATACGTAGTTAAGAGGGACAGACCATGCACTGGCTGTCAGTAAGAG
>KN883194.1:38420-48632 GCA_000934455.1 Apostichopus parvimensis | reverse complement strand
AACCACTGATACTTGAATTAGGCCATATTTTGCATAATTATCAGTCATGATCTATTTCACATTTTCACAGTTGTCCGACATGTCATGAGTTCCTGGGGCACCATACACATATGGGACCCCAATGGACCAGCGGGAACTAAGAAGGGAAGCATTCTTTCGTTGTTAAATTCGTAAATTGACATTACTATTTCATGACTGGTTACAGAATTGCGAGCACGTATTTTCTTGATTATTTTAACACATGTTATAATCGGACCTTTGAAGATGTTTAATCTGGAAATTTCAAACATTTATTACTTTAATTTGCCATTGAATTGTAATCGCGGCTATTTATTTGGAAATTTTCACAAATATGTAAAAGTTGCCATTTTTTCATCGAAGTAGTTGACTTTTTATGTCGTGTTGAAATTTCGAGAAGGAAATCGAGAATGCATGGAAGTATATAATAAATGAAGCAATATAAAGCTGATTATTCTCATAAACATCCAGTGTAATTCATAGCATCAATAATGTGACTGAAAAGTTACCATGATGGCAACACGGATAATGGAGGGCGCCCTTACAAAACTCCGGAAAGACACCAACTTGCTCGAGTCTGTATTGTTCAGTGGCATATTTAAATCGAGCTCAATGTTTCATATACCCATGTCCTACGTTTGATATAATCACTACATGTTTAATACTACCATATAATTCATTTAATTATTTCTTGACAACTTTGAGACTTCAACAAAGTGTTCATTCATACAATTACTTCCGACAACCGATTTTGCAACATTTTATTTTACCAGAGTATTTGTTGGTTAAAAGATAGTATACCGAAACACTGAAAATAATCTACCCCTCACGGAGATCAATATCAGTGTCAATCTTGCAAGCATGACCCACCAATATTGCATACGTTTCATAGACGCACTCGAGCACATTGTCTTTGAGAATATCGAGATAGCTACTCCATCTATACGTAGATTCGTAAACATCTAAGTTGATTTGTTTTATTTTCATCGCTAAACTAACCCAGACGTAGTTTAGAGGGACAGACTACTGGCTGTCAGTAAGAGTGGCGTATGTTATCAGATTTAACAAACTCTACATGAGCTTCTTCTCCATCTCGCTTATATTTGTAACTTGTATGATATTATGTAGCCTATTTGAATAGCTCGCAGAGATTCGAAAGCGCTATGGTTTGGGATTCTTATTCTTTGAAAGATGTTTTGCGGTGTTTTGTTTAGTTAAATCTTTGGGATGTCCCATCATTATAAATTGATAGACAGTCATGATGACAGATTTTGTAAACACTGTAACTCAATATATATACCTTTGTGTGCTTTATGTTTGGTAGGCTATATAGATCCCCTATTGTAATTCAGGAAATTAACCGTTTAAAACTGACGGAGGTTGAATGTCATTTGATGTTAAGTGACGCTTAACCTAAACGCGTTTTAAACATGATAATTTCAAAAGTAATGCTTGGCTGAACATCACCCTTAATTTGTATGTAGTTCCAAAGTATGACCCCTAAAGTACTGTCTAGTGGAAATAAACATGGTTACTTTGTTGATCCCATTAACTTAGAATCCTATTGTTTCATGCAGAAGTCAAAGATTTAGGTCAAATACAGGTGAACGTCTGAATACATTGTAAGCTTGATAACTCCAATAGTAAAGCGTTCAGTAAATGCATATGCGGTTTAACGCGTATACTTTCACCAGTAAGTAGGTTCTTGCTGTCTGTGGAAGTGAAACGTCAACAATGATGCCACCAACGTATAACAACTGTGATAAACACGATAACTTCCATCTTAAAGATTAGATGGAAAGTCACCTTGCTGCCATGGTCGTATACCTTGAAAATAGCAATGTTACGTTAAATATGCTCCTTTAGAATGTGTCTGAAATCACTGCCCCTGCTGGCTCTCTGTAATCACTCCTAACCGAATCACTAGAATATTTAATGGATTGACTTTTCGTGCAGTTAAATGAAGTAATATATTTGCTCAAAATGGTAAAAGTGAATTTATCAACGAGTAACAATAATAAACCATCGCTGTCTAGTTTTATCAGCAAGGGAGGAAAATCTGTGTTAATGTGACATAGGTATTTGGCCCATTTCGTTGTTGTTGAAAGGAACAGGTTATCTTGTAATTTCATCGGCTCTGCTGTTATAACAGCTATGACGTTGTTAGTCTTACATTTTCCTGAGCAGACGAACACTTTAGCTTGCATTATTGGACTAGCTGGAGACCTTACCTTGAGTGTAGAGCTGTAAACTCCATTACTGCTGGATATCGTTGCTAAATTGCTGAGTAATTTATCACTCAGTATCATGACTAATTGAACATTGTTTCATGATAAAACGAAAGTTGAAAGAACAAAACTAACACAGACTTTTGTAAAGAAACTAGGTGAAACAATGGAGATATCCAGGTTTACTTTGCTTGTATTCAAATCTGAGTAAGTACAATAACGTTTGTAAATGCTAACACGTAGCCTACATCAGACTTATTTTTAATATGCATAATGCACAAATGATATAGTCTATGGAAAACTATTATCAGAAGATTACATATACTCAAACAGCTGTTCTAGCTATTAATTTTCTGTGATGAACTGATACTACACCCCTCTCCCCTTCCTATCCCCTCTATAGTAGCATTCATTAACAACATACAGTTAATTAGGATTTAACGTTCGAACTCTCCAATAGCCCTCATCACAACAACTTGCACACTGTTCAATAGTCACTACCGTGTTCATGAATTGGGATAAATAAATTTAAAGTTTTGGCTTGAAGCTTGGTAACCATGTTTTCATGTTCACTTCCTCCAATCATACATTTGTATGTACAACATACATTCTATGGAAAGTTATTATCAAATGATAACATACACAATAGCTTTTGAAACTATTGTTTGTTGTTATGAACTGATAATACTGCCTCGCACTATCCCCTCCCCCTTCCCCCCGTCTACTAGTATTCTTTAACAACTTACAGTCAAAATGAAGATATAATGTTAAACCACTCAAGTACCCCTTCATCACATCAATCAATTTGTCAATGCACTGTTAAATATGGAAATAGTAAACACATAAGAAGTGTAAAAGTGAAATTAAAGTTTATAGGAGGAAAACCTCAAACCTGCCTCCCTACAACTCTTCTAGCATGAATAACAGTAAAAAATAAGATATATATGTAAAAAGCACTGTTCAATAAGAACATAATAGTAATAAAGCCAACAAGTTGTAAAATTAACAATAACTGATAATAGGAAAAAACCTCAAACCTTGTAATAACCTCTGTGTATATCTGACTATTTACATCAACTGAACCAGGGTACATGCTTTGTTATTAAAGTAAAGGAATAAAGTATTGCTGTATGCTGATGATGCTACTTACTCTTGTGATGATGGATGCTTTAGTTAAAAATCTCTTCATTTACATAAAATATATGAGGCTGTAAAATTGTGAATAAATTCCTTACTTAACATTACTGCTTATGATTTTATATTTACCAGTAGGGTCTCGTAAGGTGCGATAGATGACTCACAATGGAAATGATTTCTTGTACATAATGTTATTTACATCCTGAAACTTTGAAGTATTTTAGCTTGGTTTGTTATGGATCATTCTCCTGTTGGTCTAAATAGCTGGTGAAAGCAGTTGATCTCTTGCAGTATGTTTACCTAATTACTTTCTTCTCTCTGACTGATCTTGTAGTTTTATCAATAATGCTTAGAATCTTCCATGCTGCAGCTCCTATATGAGCCTCCTTTATTTACCTCAAGATTGCAGCAGAGGCCAGTAGAGTTTAACTTTCTACTGACCATGTATAATAAAGCACTAATAGTCACATCTGTGTTCATGATTGGGAAGATCACTTTTAGAATTCCTCCATTTTGGTTACCTTTTTTTCATTTCCACTCCTTCTTTGTAACCATACTCCCATCCCAGATATTTTACATAAGTTGTGTTTCTAACACAGACTTTAATAACATTAACAATTAACTTTAATGTCATTAGTATTAACCCAAAACTTTTTGCATGGTAAAATGTCCTCCTAATTATTCCAAGACATAGAGTAGAGTTCCTTAAAATACCCTTGTGTGTCTTGACATGGCTTAAAAGGCAAAAATTGTATATTGCAGTTGGATTTCTAGCATTTGTTTTTTGGGAGCATTTTTTAATGGCTATCCTTGTGACATGGAAATCAAGACTTTTTTAACATATTTCATTTGAGTTACAGCCATGTCTCTGCTTTTCTGGAATTTTGAAAGGACTGCTTTTCTTGCTCTAAAACATTTCATTTACATGAGGCAACACTAACTCACTTAAATGTGAAATTTCAACACAATATTGTCAAACTTGATATTAGTATTCATAACTTGCTATTGAAAGTGAAGAAAGTGCAGTCATCGTCGTCGTCGTCATCATCAATCACTATTTATAAAGCGCTGATATTTTGGAACACTTCAAAAAACCCTTGAATGAGAAAGGTTTTAAGCTGTTTCTTGGAACTGTTCAGTGTGTGGAAATGTCTGAGATTATGTAGCATGGAATTCCATAAACAAGGGTCAATTCTAAAAAATGCATGACCACCGTATAACTTAAATTTGAAGCAAGGCTCAATAAGGAGTTTAGCATGTTGAGAGCGGAGAGAATGAGTTGGCTTGTAAGGGGAGATGAGATCACACCAATATTGAGATGTTTGCCCATCCAAGGGCCTTCCAAGTTAGCAAAAGAATTTGGTAGTTGATGCTTTGTTGCATTGGAAGCCAGTGAAGGTGATATAGTGCTGATGAGATATGCTCAGGTTTTCTCATGTTAAGAATAACTCTAGCTCCACTTGTTTGGACAACCTGTAGCTTGTTTATTAAACATTTGTGAAGGCCAGCTAAGATAGCATTACAACTATCTAGACGAGATGTGACAAAGGCATGAACCATGAATGTTTCAGCAGTTCTGGTATCAAGTGACTTCCTTATGGCATTGATTTTGTGCAAGTGATGGTATGCTGCCCTGCAGATTGATGACACATGAATGATACCCAGGTCACGTACAGATGATGAGTTATCAACAACATCACTCCCCACTTGGATTTTACAGACCTGGACCCTCTCCTTGAAGTATGGAAGAGTTAAAACAAGTAGACCAGTCTTGTCATCATTCAGTTTGGGGTGGCTAACTTTCATCCATAAACATAGGTTCTGAAATACAACCCTCAATGGGTGCTGAATGAAATCATGTTCACCACTGTTGGTATCTAAGTCGAAGAACATCAACAATTGGGTGGCATCCGCATACATATGAACACCTATATGTAATGATTCCTGCATATAGCTGCTAAAGGGGAGAGTAAATTGTAAACAGCTTTGGTGCCAGCAAATACCCTTGGGGAACACCAAACGTTAGCAATGTTGGTTGCGATGAAACCTTCTTCATTAACACTTGTCATTAACACACTACAAAATTACAGCTCTAGCAAATGTAAAATGATGAGATGAGGGTTCCATTTAACAAAGCAACTGACAATGCAGAATTTGAAGGAAAAAAATGCAAGAAATGTCAACTGTGCAGTTTCTACTTGACTTTATAGGAGACAAAATCGATTCCAAAGGATTTAGTCCGTTGCAGATGTTGATGGAATGTCCATACTATCCATAGGTATGTTAGATTGACTACTTGACCCGAGCTGTGAAGATGACGAGTTTCTCGTCGTAGCCTGTATGGTAACCTTCGTTTGCGTAGAATCCTTTCTCCTACATAATCCTTTAAATGCAGGATTGGCCACACACAATAAGAGGAAGATTAAGATGCCTTGAATTGAGATGAAGAAACAGTAGAGATAATCAAATATCTGAGTTTTGGTATCGACGGCAGCAAAAAATCCGAAAATCCAAGACAGACCGAGTACGAACCAGAAGAGAATTGCGTGGCGGACTCGCTTGATGATCTCATTACGTTTAGCGTTTTCGGCTATTTTACTGACCATGAGAGGGCGGCAGAGGATTTTACGAATCACCCAGATGAAGATGATGAAATTAAACACAAACATGGCACCCACTTCCGTCAGAAAACCAAAGTAAAGTGCATAACCAGGATGGATAAAGCAGCTTTGGTGAGGGAAAAATAGATTTAAAGCAAAAAGAAGCAAAACAAAAATAATAGGATTAAGATGATATTTATCATACATAACACTCATAATATCAATATGTCAATGTCAATATGTATCGTAATGGAAACGTTTCAGCAACCTGTGGCATAAAATGGATTTTGTGCACGTTAGTCGTATTTTGGAATAATACATCACAATCAGGAAAATACATTCTTTACCAGTTCTTTCTATTTTGACAAAATTAGTAACGCCACGTATCCCGGCCCCAACACCCTCCTCCACCGTCACTGCCACCACCACTGATCCAACACCCTTCCTGAAGTGGAATGATTGAGGCTTTTGCTATTAAATTTAATTGTGTTGGTCATTACATGCTAATTAAAAGGGGACAAAAATACTTTGATTAACCTCTTCCTCTTGGATCAACTCTATGAAAAAAAACTGGTAGCAACGAGCACCCTCGGTATATATCATCACTATAGCCATGTGGCTTACACCTAACCTTCGTAATTGAAAGAAGAGAGAGGGTGAAAAGACAAAATATCGGAGACTTACTAGCTCGCAGATTGGAAATCAGTGCTATTGTCGAGGAACACCACAAGAAGAGCACAAGCAGCCGGTAATCCTGATGGTAACAACAAACCAGAATGCAAAAATGCATTGTGGATTTAATGATGTAACACTAGCAGTATTCTTCATGAATCTAACGTAATGTATAGTGAGGGTGTACATGTTTAGAAGGGTTTTACGATTTGACCTCTTATGACCCCAAAAGACCTTTGACCTCCACCAAAAACATAGGCTTCTTTACTCAATGTGGTAAATATACACACTAAATTAGAGGTCGGCCCCAAGCTTCCAGTATTGAGATATCGTCATTACAAAGGTTTCACAATTTGACCCTTGCCCTCCACCAAAAGCAATAGGCTTCTTTTACACAATGCGGTACTCCCTACACAGCAAATACAAGGTCTGCCCATGATTTCCTTCTTGAGATATCGTGTTTACGAGGTTTTTTACAATTTGACCCCTGGTAACCCCAAATAACCTGTGACCTCCACCCAAAACAATACACTTATTGTACTGAATGTTGTACTTCTACACGCTAAATATGAAATCTGCCCATGCTTCCCATCTTGAGATATCGTGTTTACAAGGTTTTCACAATTTCACCCCTGGTGACCCCACATGACCTTTGACCTCCACCAAAAGCAATAGGCTTCTTGTACTCAATTGTGGTACTCCTACACATTAAATATGAAATTAGTCTGACCTTCCTTTCTTGATATATCGTGTTTACAAGCTGGGCGTCACAAACGCATTCACATACACACACACGCATACGCCATCATGAATGCTAAGGTTACGATTATCATCGAAACCAAAAACAGTCAGAAATATGATGATATTCAAAACAATATTTCATTATTTAATTGCATAACAAGTTTCCTTTGAGTGACTAAAAAAATGGACCACAAGTCGAAGTATGAAATATTGTCAATCTTTATTTTTGGGTAGTACTCTATGGACCATCCTCCATTACCTATTCAAAGTAATCGCCCATTTGATACCGTCATTGGAATTCTGTCGGAATCCGTGTATAATTCCATCCCATTAATATAATTGTCCCCCAAAACTCACTTACCATAGGCTAGTAGACAAGCTATTGGTATAAAGTGTCGAACGGTGCTCCTTTCAGCTTTTAGGAATAAATAGTACATGTTCACAGCTTCTGTGGACATCCAAGCCAAAGTAGCAAGACAAAAGAAATGGATGGACACTGAGGCTACCGTACAATAGATCTCCTTCCCCACTGCTAGAGGGCTCAGTAAGAAGGCGATGTAGAATCCCAGTAGAGATAGACAAAGGTTGATGTGGATATGAGTTGGCTGCTTTGACCTGAAAGATCTAAATAAAATAAGCCTAACATTACATAAAATATTAAAGATAATCTTTTACAGTTAACAAAGACCTTCAGTGATTTCCTGCTACTACAGTACTTTTTATGTAACGACACTCAAATAAAATCACCTCTGCATCCTATTACAGGGCTTTGCGCAATGTAAATAGCTTTGAAGCTATTTGAATCCCAGCCGAAGAGACTCTTGAGATGATGATATACAGTAACAGTCGCAAAGTAAGGTGACTGGGGTTACGGCAGGTCAAGTTGCTTAGTTTTGTGCCCAGGCTCTATCTGGGGTCACATTTGTACGATGTATGAAGTATACACAATATAGAATTTCAATAGAGAAAGAAACAGATCTTTATAAATATTAACATGTTACATTAATTTACATTAAAAAACACATGAAGACAATCATCTATGCTGATATGATGGCATTCGTAACATATTACAGCAACAATTAAACTAATGATACTAGTCTGAGCCAATATTGTAAGATGGCGAAAGATGGCGAAGTAGCGCTAAATTGGGGATGTGATGCTTAAGAACGTTATTTATGATAGACTTCATGTAGGCTCAATAACTTACTTTAAGCAGACAAAGATTATCAGACATCCTACCAGAGCTAATCCCGAGATTATCGATCCAATCAAAGTAATATAGTATAGAGTAACTTGAGCCTCCATGGGTCCCTTACGAACTCTCTGTTGAACAAGAGAAAATATGAACGGATTTACTCAAAGTAAGCCGGTTGCCACATGTTACGTCGTATTGTTGTACAGTTTGTATTACTTGCTTCACATGTGATTGCATGTATGGTTTTCCAAGAAATGATGAAAATAACAACCTATACATGGTCCATATGAGAAACATCATGTGTTTCCTTTTTAACATCGATAAAGCAGTCATACGCATTAGGCATATATCACACATGTCTGACATCACTGGTGCGGATGACCTTTCACCTTTAATGCGATGAAGTTGCGATGATTTCAACACTATGTCCAATTTAGTTAAAGTCGGTTACATTGTCCATTTCGCTTGATTATAATATATAAACTTAAGATATAAAAGAAGTAGTTTTAAGATGGGTATATGAACTATTTGCTGTAAAAGCTCGAGCCTGAAAAAATGTTTGCATGTTCAATAACATTTTAAAAATGTAAAACAATAAGTAAAGACGAAGAATGTATTGTATGTAATGTAATGTAAATAAAATCTTATATAGCGCACTACGCGGGATGCATCTGTGCGCTTTACAAACAATCTAGAAAATACAATGACAAAAACATTAAATAGAAAAAACATTTTTATTGTATGACATTTTTATATAAGAAAACGTCCCTGCTATTGGATCAATTGATTAATTCTATTTAAATCTAAAGTTTTCATAACAAACTCATAGCGAACTGCACTAGACCTATGTCCTTCGATGCAACACTGCCATCCAGAGATAAAATATTTGACACTCCGACCTGAATGCTAATTGTTACCCCAAACCTAGAACAGTAACTCGTACAATGAATCTAAAAAATAAATTCCGCATGCGATTGGAGAATTGAGCACATCTCCTCTGCATATCATGTAGTGGATCCAAGGGCGTATCATTACCGGGGGGGGGGAGGGGGGCGGACGCACCCATCACTTCTTGAGATTGTTCACATCTGCATGAAAACGCGCGCCCCATAACCCTATGCCCCACCCCTCTAATCCCTTCCCGATGAGTAACGAAACTTAATTAATGACCTTCGCCCGTTGTACCAAGACCTTCACAAAATCCGGCCACACACCACTTCATCGATAACAAGTGATCGGGTTGTGTATTAGTGACGCTAGAGGTCGTGTACTGACCTACATGGAGTGTGACCACTCCCGATTTTGCAATTTCCCAAGATCAGGCCCCGAAAAACCCAAAACAATCCCAAGGACCCTGTAATGGATGGATATCTAGCAATATCTAGGATGAAAATCTTCCCTAAACTGAAGGCAGATAGAGAATCGAAGCTTTTCAGGCAAAAGTGTAAATTTGGTTGGTCATTTTCAAGCCCGAGAAGTGCCATCTTCCGGTGATCTCGGGGGTATCAAAACCAGAAATTTTGTTGTACGCCAACCGATGGTGGCTCTTCGCTTAGATAGTAATTCGTGCCCCCGGGTTAGAAATCCTGGATACGCGCCTAAATATATATATATCAGGCCT
>KN883194.1:17030-33243 GCA_000934455.1 Apostichopus parvimensis | reverse complement strand
AACATTAAAACAGTTTATAACAGAAGGTGAAACTTACATTAATAATGTCCATGAGTTGAATTTCAAGCTCCGTCGCTAAAGTAATGAGAGAAAATGTTCATACCAGGATATAAAACAATCAATACATCATAATAAGGGGTTGTATTGGAACCTCTTCTCTTTGTCTTTGATCCCTGCCTACATTATATCCTTTAACTGGAATGATTCTGTCTGTATATGTACATTAAAGTGTCAGCTGATACTGAATACAGTGAAGAAGTGGTTTGCTGTGAATTGCTGCTGAAAGCTGGTTAGGCATACCTTTATCCAATTGACAATGTTGCCAAATAAGACCAGAATAGACAATTGGTGCTTTGAAATATCTGCACACTAAATAACACCTTCATATAATGACAACGATGTCACCAGATCTCTATTTGGTCCAGAAAAACAAATTCCGTTTTATTGTTAAAACTTCACAAACTAAAGAATGAGAATATCGTTTTAATGAAGCTGATTAAACGTGTTCTTTAATATATCTTGTTCACGTTGAAATACAATTAAGAGAAATATCAGAAAGGACGGATCGAAAGATGTACGTTTGAAAATTGATATATTTAACTTTCGATGTTCTACTTCATGAGAAGTATATATACTAACCCATTTAAATTGATGTGCATCTGATAAATTCCTACATGGGTTACTTCCTTAACACACCGTGAAAATAAAGTGTGACCATTCTTCCTGGTTGATTCCTTAAGACACTTGAAAAGCAGTACATCTTAGATTTCTTGGTCATCTCCTAAGGTAACACTTTTAACAGTTTACAATGAAGCGCGTCTAATATTTTTAAGTATAACAATGACACAGTAAGATGACTCTAGTAAAATGGCCCTGTCACAGATTGATTGACCCTTATTAATAGACACAGCCAATGGAGAAAAACATTACAATAGTCAATCTCCATCGTTGTTGACTTTACTTTCGAAAGACAATTGTAGGTGGTGAACATAGATGTTCTAACAATGACCCCTTGACACTTGTACCCAGTTCCTATGACTCTCATTGTGTGTTGTTCACCTCTGCATCACACCTGTGTTTTTCTTTTGTTTGTTACAAGTTCAGTGTGGTGCAACCTTGTACAATTTCAACTATCAGTAACAAGGGGTTGGGGGGGGGGGGAGGTGATGAATTCAGGTATCTGCAAGTTGCCTAGAGTGTTCGTCTTTTATATTAGTAACAAATAACTTTATTATTTACCTGTATTACTACCATAATTTGCTACAGCATCTTACACTGTATATTAAATGAGACTATATACGGTAAGGCTTCCATTAATTCTAAAAACCATTGTCACCAGGCTGTTTACATATACTGCAGGTAAATGATTTTGAAATATTTGGTTCCTCTTTTTACGTATGACTGCTATGAGCAGATTAAATTAAAACAATTGTGTTAATTGCTTTATTCAAACTGTAATAATTGTTAACGACACTTTTTCTTCAAAGGGTTTTTCAATACCTTCCTGAAGGAGTGTGCATGAAGCGCACACCTCCAGCATGTTGGTGCAAAGCTTTCTTAGGGTGGTGTCCAGGGGCCCACCTCAGGGCCCCAGATGGGGTCCAGGGGTGTAGGCCCTGTGGGCATCCAGGACTCACATCTAGAATTCTTCTTGTTTGCTTCTGTTTGGTCCATAAATTGATGTTAGTCAAAAGCATATTTTAGCAAAGGTCACAACTGACTAGTGATATGACTTAAATTAAGAAAGACTTATCTATTTAACATCCAGGTGTAACTTGGGGCCTTTATCGTGATTAAGAAAATTGAAACTTAAACCAAACCAGAAACATTCCGAACTTTGCACACAAGAATCAAATCATCTTGTTATACAGATGTCTACAACATGCACACATATGGTATCGTAAGTACATTTAAAAAGCACTGCAGGGTACATTTACTGGGCACATTGGGTTCACCACTTGGCACATTCACTTTATTGGAAACACAACAACCTGTAAAATAAATATACTTCAGAGCAGCAGTGACCTGAGTTGAATCCTAGAAGGACGAAGGGGGCTGCAGTTGAGGAACATCGAAAACATCATGTATCATCCAAATGTTACATAGTGGTGCTTTGATGTACGTCTATACTAAGGCCTTCTTTAAAAAATTATAGTAAGCGAGCCATTTCCTAACAGGGACCATCATGACACTATCTAAGCGGAGAGCCACTATGGGTTGGCGCGTATTGTAGCAAGAGTTATTTTGCTAAAAATGCCTCCTTGCTGGGGCACTTCCCAGGCATTGTAAGTTGCATCAAAACATTCTTTATTTGAGATCTCATGTTTTTGAAATTACACTTCAAAATTAGAACAATTTTATTCGGTAAACTCACTCTGTAGGTGAAAGATACTTTATAAAGCTCTGTACTCATTGTTTTACACAGGTAATTAGAAGCACACTATGGCATTTCTGATGGTAGCAGTAGCCTATATATGTTGAGGGGATGCCATATGGGGAAGTTAATGAACTGTTAGATTTTACTTGTGCCTCAACATTCTTAATTAAAAAACTGGGGCACTGACATAGCAGCTAACAATGAAACTAATAGGACCTTCATAAAACATATAGACGTAATAATTTTTTTTTTAAATCATTGATTCACATTTGACTGCTACACTGTTCACGCAGGTCAAATGGTAGAAGCTGTCTACGTTTATTGTTATTCTTAGAAAACTTGTGAAAACCAAAACAAATGCACGGTCATCACATCCGTGATCGTTCATATATGTGATGAGCGGTTAAATAAACATTATGTTCTTTTGGAAACTATTCCTACAATACGTGCCTAGAATCTTGAGGTTGCACACTACTGACTAATGAAATCAGAAGGTTATGTTATGAACATTTGGCAAAAACTAACGGAAATAGCTCATACTATCCAGGCGTTCACATTATCCTAGGCCTACTTTCATTTAGGAAGTGGGAATATCAGGGGGGCAGTTGCCCCTGCCCCCCTAGTCTATGGCTCTGTACTTAAGATTAGCTAACTTGATCAGATATAAAAGAAATTGTGAACATATATGTACATTAATTAACTAGAACTTGAGGTATAATGATTAACATTGTTATAACAACAACATGACTGGCAGCTTAACACCCATGCTTAGCACCATGCATCTGTCTCAAAAATATGTAGTTATCTCCAAAACACTGGCATTGCTAACCAAACTGAATGCACAATATGATTTACATATCTTATATTGCTTGTACGTGAGATACAACATACTATAAAATTAATATACTGCAAAGCAGCTTAGCGAATTCTGCAGGCTTTCATTATCTTATGGCTTAGCAAATAGCAGTGTATGGATGTGGTTCCTCCTTCAATGTGTACGCCATAAATGAAACCGGATTTCTTATTTCAACCTAGTTGAAAAGTTTTTTTTTTCATAGGGGGTTGAGCAGATGAGAATAAAACAATAATAACTACTAATCATTAGCACAATATTTGTGCTCCCTTTATGAGATACACAAGTCGTTATGAGCCTGATAGGCCAAGCGCCTACATGAGTCAGTCACTAAACCTTGATATTGTGTCCCCCACCCTTCAGAAAGTGGAGGGATGTTGCTCCCTGTCAACCCCCCCCCCTCCACCCCAACCACATGATTGACGTCCAATTACATACATTGTACTAGCTATCATTCCAGTTAGGAAATCCAAGCCTGTGCTGAAAGAAATTCTTATCAGTGTAACTGTTGGGTTTCATTTGAATCTTATAAAAATATCATCAAAAGAAGATGAAGTTCATCCTGTGTAGTAGATAAGACTTAATACAGCTAATCTGTCTCACTCTGCAAAAGGTGCTACATATTTCCTTGTGGCATGATATTTTCACACCATCATCATGTATCCACACCAGAGCAGTTTCATGTATTTCAGCTATTTTGTCATTTAAATTGTACTGTAAACATTAACAAAATATTCAGGAACACATACAAATAATTGACAGACAAAGATTTTAATACTCAGATATTAGGATAATAAGCACTAAACCAGCATACAATTAAACCCTTGTTCAGACAAGTGAAGAGTACAAGATCCCCCAATAACAAAATTTATGTCAGATGCTTTTTATACCATTCAGGTCTGTTGACAAGCTTATTAATTTCCATCTGCCACCTTATTAATACTACATTGGTAATTTTTTCCTTTGGAAAGGATCCTATTGAAAGATATTCTGATTTGAGATTTGTTGTCTTCAAGATAAAAGCATAACTTCTCTTTCATTTCATTTGACATGTAAGCTGATCAATGGTTAAGTTATAAATGTTATTTATATATAGGTTAAATGAAAATGCAAAATCTTCATTCATGTAATTTTCTTTACAAGTTTTTTTCTAATAACTGAGAAAGACACGTAAGTTATAATGCTAGAGCCTCAATGTTCCAGAATTTCAATATCACTGGTGTCCTTTGATGCTCAGTGCATCTCTTAAGACAGATATGGCCAGGTATTGCAGGTAGAAAGCATATACTGTCATGCACCGAGCATTAGTTACAATAGGACAATTACACCAAAAGGGTCTACCTCCCTACCAAATTAAAGCTAACAGTATGTTTTATGGTACAGGTAGCTTTATAAGGAAAGATATTTTGTGATATGAAAAATTGTGTATGAAGATAGGCATATCTTGTCTGCTAAATTTCCGACAAATTTTGAAAATTGCATTATGGGTAATTTAACAATGCAACATGTTTAGTTTAATGGCTATGCTATTTTTATCTTAATATATAAGTAACTATCTCTGCATTAGTAAGAAAATAATCTGCTATCTTGTTGGTGATATATACATTATCATGGAATTTGCTGATTTGGTTCAATTTCCAGGGAATTTGCAGATTGGGTGTAAATTATACAATTTAAGGACATTTCAATGTTTCCATACATATTTACCTGTGCATGTAGGTTGTCCAGGTGGTGTGTAAGGTAAACCGATGTAACCAGACTTACATTCACATCTGTAGCTGCCAATGGTGTTCATGCATGTTGATGAGCTGCTATCACACATATTGGTTCCAAGGCTTGCACATTCATCATCATCAGCTGTACCAAACAGAACCAAAAATAAGTGCATGGACAAGCAGCAGGTAAATGCTTCTAAACTAACTGTGTTAATTTTCAATGGGGCTTTAACTCATCCCATACAATATTGCTATATCAACAAACATTTTGCAAATAAAACTTGTAAGTTGATTTGTTTTTGATATGTTCAACTCCATGGCACATATCATATGAAGCCATAACCTTTATGTACAAGGTACATGGAACACTTGTTCACATTTTTCAACTGGTTAATGAATTTACTAGTGTAAAGCCCGAAGCGGTCAGGTTGTCGGTGTGGTGAGGCCCATGTGGGGAGATGGGGTGACACAAATAACTGAGTCAAAGATTGGTTTACATGGCAAGCAGTGTATTATCGCTCCTCTCTACTATACGTAGGAAGCATTCCTCAGTCATGGTGGTTACATCTGATCCAGTGTCCACAGTACTGTAGCAACAAAATTAACCCCATGCATTCTAACTGTTGTTGTAGGACTCCTCCCCGCAATCACTGGACTTGCCACCATCCTGTATTCAGACCTGGTACCGGCAATGGGTTCAGGCATTCACTTGCATAGTGGCCATGCTCGTGACAGCGATAGCATTCCACCTGACTCTTGTCACCACTTTGTCTGTTTCGACGACTTTCTGTCGGTCTAGTCGTCTTCTCCAACGTCTCCACTCTTTTTGACAATGCAGTCTGGTCATTCTTTAATTCCTGGAGAATCCCTGTCTGCTTCTCCACAGTGGTCACCAGTGTCTCCAGAATGGCAGACAATTGAGGATTAGGTGTCACTACCATCCCGTATACTCCAGGCTTCTGGCCTTTGCGCCGTGGTAAGTTGTTAGACCCTTCAGACATGTCTAATGCCCAGACCCACAGAACGATGAAAGAGAGGGTCTCATCATCCTTCATCAAATGCTTGACATCCCTCCTGAGGACCATATCTGACAGGCCATTCCGCATCTCGTCTAAGTCTGCCATTTTTCACTACACCTCAAGGTAATCCCTTAAAGTTCCTAAGTACTTCATTCATCTGTGTATTACCCCACTCATACTACCAAATGTAAAGCCAGGAGTGGTCAGGTTGTCGGTGTGGTGACGCCAATGGGGGGGGGGGCGGGGATGGGGTGACACAAATGACTGAGTCAAAGATTGGTTTACTTGGCAAGCAGTGTATTATCGCTCCTCTCTAGCGAGCTCTCATAAAGCTTTTAACTTGCCACGCAAAGTTGAAAATAAACATTTTAGAATCATTGAGAAGGTACCGTATGCACCCATTATAATTACGGGCACTGAATAATTAGTAAAATTAAACTTTGGTTAGAGACTTTTTGCGCGGTGTCTAACCCTCAACCAAAGGAGTGGAGGGGAGCCAAAAGGTAAAATATGCATATTCCCACACTGGCATAATGTGAAATGAAACAGTATTCAGTATCTGAAGAAGATCATGCTAGAATCGAAACTTAAGGCCCATTTACTTTTACACATAGTGTGAAACAAGCAAGAATCGTACATGTAGACAACTTGCAATGTACGTATATACAGGAAAGTTTATTATAATCTTGGAATTCGTTAAGAAGACTTTGAAACTCAAAGGTAGAACTGTGTTACTTTCAGTCATGAAAACAAAGAAAGTTTATAATTATTCATTGTGTTTATCAGCCTATATCTGTATAAAATTTCATGAAACTAGTACACCACACATAAACCAGTCAAATTAAGTTGGAGAGCTTCATAAATAGCACACATGGTTTTTCGAATGTCTTCACATATTGCTTTGAAATCCCCTAAACAATAGCAAAAGTTGATACATAGCTGCTTGGGTCTTCAAGTTTAGCAAAAGTAATCTTATAATTCCATGTATGAAATTTTCAGGCAATGCTAATTTTTATGGTACATCAAACCGTATTATTAAGGAAAGATGTGGTTGCAGCTCTTGATACATGACCACTTGAATCAGTATCCTTATCTACAGATTTCCATCCATTGTAATGATATACTAATATTACATTTGAATGTTATCCTGAACATGATAACACCAGAGCCTTTTGAAGAATTCAAACAGAGAGGGAAGGAGAGGACAGACTTGACCTAGACCCAAATGATAACATGATCAGAGGCTATACTATTTCTGATGAAGTTCATCCATGTTTTGCTAATAGAGTGATGATGTTTACAAAACTTTCAGACTTTGACCTCTTATGACCTCAAATGACTGTGACCTCCAAAGATAACAAAAGGCACATTCTACTAAGGGGGAGGGGGAGGGGGTAGATTGTGGTGGGGATCGACACAAGTGAAGTCCAAAGAAATAGGATATTTGTTATAGATAACAGACGATGTATTCGGAGGAGTGGGGAACACCGTGCTACATATTAATATATTTGATATTTATCATCAAAGTGAAAGATTAATATGATACAATATCAACAACCATATATTTTGGATTCTAACCTTAACAAATTTATTGGCGCCTAAATAATCAATGTTATTGAACAAACCTTGACAGGTGGTAGAGGTCACTCCTGAGAACCCTGGCAGGCAGTTACAGGTAAATCCTCCATTTATATTTTGGCAGGTCGTTGAAGCATCGTCACAATTATCCGTTTGTAACAGGCACTCATTCATATCTGGGTAAAAATGGTAAAGTATTACTAATATTTTTCAAAAGAAGCATGAGCACTTGACAATATGTTGGGTACCTCTGACCATAAACCTTCTATTGATTTGTATGTCAGTAGTTTTAAAATGTTCATTGTTTGATTAATCGTTTAATTTAAGAAGGGTTGGAGGTGTGGGTGGGGGTGTGATGGCGATCGACACAATTGAAGCCAATGAAATAGGTTATTTGTTTCGATAACAAACGAGTCGTTCCAAGGGTCAATTCTATAGCAATAACAGCCCTCTTAAACTTAGTACTTCTTCATACGTGTTTCTTCAGTTAGTTATTTCCTAATAGTCTGAGGAATCACTTTCGCTACAAAACATCACATATATAATTAAATCATGACGTATAAGTAAATTGTTTACATTGTCTGATGAAAACACTTTCGATTACAAAAATTTCATATTATCCAACAAGGAATCAATAAGACTAAATCCAGCAGATACAAATCCCTTCACATCACTCCATAATTTCATATACTGATATGCTTAAAAAGAACACCAAACACTCTTAGAAAATGAATTTCATTCAAAAAAATGGTAATATTATTTTACAATTCAGAGAATGGGCTACAAAATAAAATATGTACTGAAAAGATTAATATCAAACAAGGAATTTCTTACCTAGTTATCTTAAAAAGTGGTTTGCCAAAGTGGTACTAACTGGCATCAACCTTTGGAGGAATGGGGTCATTCTCTCTTTCACAGGAGCAAAATTAGTGGCCAAAAATGAGAGATGATATTTATGGCTGTACTTTTTGCTCAACATTATATAGAAAATGGGTTCTCATAACTTTGAGTCTTTTCTGTAAATTTACAATTACTGACAAGAAAACAACTTCAAATCTGATGTGTATAAGAATACTTCAAAAAAATGATCTCTGCTGCCTACCTGCAAATGATCAACATAAACAAATTAAACAAAGCAGGATGATTAAAGTCATGATGGTAAATCCATAAACTGACAAAGGGGTATAACAAAATTTCCCTGGGAAGGTTACAGTATAACAGCACTTTCAGATATTGACATCAATTGCTACACCTACCTCTAACAACCTCAATATTAAAGGTACAGGACTGCTGGTTATTACTGAAATCCCGATACGTGTACGTTACAGATGTGGTTCCTACGGTAAAGAAATCTCCCGGTTCGGCAGTTTGGAAGACAAGAATAGCTGTTCCAGAGTTGTCCGATGCAGTTGGTTCAGTAAAGAACACCACCACTTCTGAACTGCTTAAGTCAGTGATAGTAGTTTGACTTGCTGGACAGTTAATGATTGGAGGAGTATTGTCCACTGAAATGATAGTAAAGGTCAGAGTGTTAATGAGGAGTCTCATTAGACCCTTGGTTACAGCCATCACCAACCAGTTGTTATACTGACTAACCTGTTACCAGGACAGTTGGATATCACTGGAGGCTCAGTGTCTGGGGAGTATGGAATCAATAATGTACGTTCTAGTTGAAATAAACTCATCATTAGACTATGTAAGTAAGCAATCCACATTCAGCCCTATGTTCTGGATCCAACTATAATATGGCAAGATCAAACCAGATTAGAAGATATGAAGTTATATCTATGCAATTCAATAACTGGTCATTCAATATAACCCTTCTGAATTCAACCTATGAATGCAGAGAAAAGTTTAACATCCCCCTGACCATAGGCAGCAGTCAATTATCTGATTATTAAGTTTGATCTTGTCATATGCACCTACATCTACATACATCTGTTACAATAAGCTAATCAGATGTAAAGTGAACTCTGTCCAAACCAGACACAACATCATGTATGGGAAATATGTTTATATGGTCAATCTTGACAAATAGAATTACATTTCACAGCTCCAATTAACCGGGAATTTTAGAATAATGACTTATTATTTCAACAAATAAATGATGTACATAAGAAATATCAATACATAGGAGAAGTTAATTAATTACAACTTTGTGGTGTAACAAATGGATGCAGAGTTGTTAGATAAAACATGCTGTTAATTTAGACCATATACTGTAGACCATTAAGAGTTAATTTCCAATATACATTATATTACCAGTTCTCAAAGTAATTGAGTAGCTTTGGTACTCCTGGAAACAGTGAGGTGATTAGTTCAGGATGATGTCATCAATGTTTTGGCACAGCTTGTCTGGACATTTGTATACATTATATGTAGCCTTAATTATTAACATGTGAAGTGCTTGTTGTATAATCAATGATGATCAGTGCACACCACTGATAGGAACCAAGATGTGAATTTATTATACAAGCTTTGTCTATGATTGTCACACAAACAGAGAATCAATTGATACACTCTGGTAGCACATCATCAACAATTTCAAACATCTTGTTAAGACCCGGATCTCTCAATCCCACTGGCAGCAGGGACCCAAGCACCAGCCCACCAAGTTACATTTAAAACTGTGAGACGGAGAGAGGAAAAACAGTTTACTTTTGCTTGTTGTAACGTTAAGGCACATGTTATTCAATCACGAATATAATAAAACAATAACTATGCAGTCTCACTTTAAACCTTACTGCATATTTGGATAAGGCATCTGAATGGATTTTCATCCTGGCATAAACAAAGGCTACTTCTAGTTCTTAAAGTAATAAACTGAAACCTGCTCAATCTTTCTAATAATTCAATACATAACAATACTATCAATCTGGCGGTCCGTAAATACTTATTTCTATCTGGATCATTTCGGGGAATCCCCTTCTCTTGTTACTAAGCAATGACGTCACCCCTCATGATAGTTCTAACGACCAAATGTACACACTGTAGCCTATTCATAACGCTAGGTCACTGAGCAACATTACGTTCAAAGAAATTACCTAAAATGTCACATCTATGGCATCCTGATACATATAATATACTATTATTAACAACATCCAGAAATAAATCACTTTTGTACTGATATGACTCGTGTAAATTATGATTTTGTACCACTAATCGAACGTTAACGACAAACAATTGTTATGCGAATATACGTAGGCCCATGGAATGACTGACATATCCTACATGCAAACCTGACGGTCTCGTTTATAACGAATATTAACTCTCATGTATCGATGGCAAATCTAGACCATCCGTCATAATGAAACACTTTTAATAACGACAAATATTTAATCAACAACCTAGTAATACTTTCATCTTCACATGAAAGGGAATAAAGCATCATCTTACCTGTGAGACGGAGAGAGGAAATACAGTTTAGTTTTCCAATTGTTGTAACGTTAAGGCACATGTTATTCAATAGCTGGGGCTCCGCCCACTATACGCGCTATTGAACGCCAAAACAAACAACAAAATTTTGGGTAGGGCACTGCTAATCATACCCATAACACTCTCCCCTCCTTTAGAGATGTCATCCCTGACATGTAAACATGTATAGTATGAAGAAATATAGAATTCAATGTAAGAAGAAATGAATGGTTAATAAAAGCTTTATAAAATGCACTCTATACTGTTCTCATTTGTCGAGTCTTGCTAATTACAAGCTTGAGATATAAACCTTAATAGTCATCTCACTACTAGAAACACCATGGCACCCATACTATTAAATGTATACACGTAGTTTACTTTAACCTTCTTTGTAGCAAATTTACCACTGACTATACTTTTATCTGAAGTAAAAGAATATTCTAGTACATTCGTTTGGCTTAAAGACAAATAAATTTGAGCACTGCGCAATACCCAAAAGACATTGTCATGTTGCAAATGACCAATTAGTCACTGAAACCTTGCATACCATTTCACAAATTTCCTTGTGCCCCCAAGAACTAGCATGTTTCCATTTAACTATTGTATTTACATACCTCACCACCAATGCTATGTTAGAAAACACATACACATGTATCTCGAAATCTGTCATTCCTGTGCGAATAAACAAGTTTGATAACAATAAAAGTTATAACGTATAATACAATGGAACTCACAAAGTTCTCTCAGTGTTCAAGTCATGTCTGGTAGAGTTAAAAAAACAACTATAGTAGGACTATGACCTGTTGGCAGTGTGTACCACTCAGCCCTTGTGATGTCAGGTTAAACTAGAAGTTCTCAGTTAAATTAGAGATTTTGAATATATGTTCCCCAAGTAATTACGTTTTGTGCATTCAACTGGCTGAACATACTGGTACAGATAACAAACATGGGGTTCCTGTCTGACCCAGGTAGGGTTTCCCAAATTATCATAAGTCAAAACCTTCTTTCCCTGCTTAACTCTTTGTGGTCTCAAATTTTGACCTGGTTGTTCTGGGGGGTCACAAATTTTGACCTGGTTGTTCTGGGGGGTCACAAATTTCCTGCTCCCCTGCTGAATTGCTTTGATTGTCAACTTCGACCTGATCCCCTCCCACATCAACTTCAGACCTTCTACCCCGCCAATGGTGGTCACCACCCTGAACACCCTCTTGGTTCACCCTTTGATATGGGTAACCCGGAAATCTATCGGGCACCCATTCATTGTCGCTTGAACTATCCGTACTCCCTTCCACAATGTCAGCAGTTCGCCTATTTTTCGATCAAGCCTTCTTCGCAATACGTCTCGGAGTGTTATCAGCAGGTAAAAGAGCATCACATGGTAGAAGTAGGTTTCGGTGCAAGACTCGAATCCGACGGCGGTTACTCTCTGGACGGACTTCATACACAGGAATGTCTGGTAACTGCTTGGTAACAACATAAACCTGCTCTTCCCAGAAAGGATGAAGCTTTCCTGGTCCTTCAACCCGGGCAAGATTCTTCACGAGAACACGGTCACCAGAATGCAAGGCAACGTTGTGTCCCTTCTTGTCCAGTCTTTGTTTGGCTCTATCAGAATGTTTCTTTGCATGTTGGGCTGCAATTTTGCAGGCTTCCTTCATTTTGTTTGCCATCTTTCAGCATATGTCTCTTTCTGGTCTCCAGTTGTCTCGTTTTGAGTTCTGGTAGTCTCATCTCCCTTCAAGCCGAAAGCAATATCTACAGGTAAGCGTGGTGTTCTTCCAAACATTAGGAAAAATGGTGAATAACCTGTTCCTTCACTCTTCGTGCAGTTGTATGCATGCATGCATTTACGCAAAGAGTCCTTCCAGTTGAATCGTTGTTGTTCAGTCATCGATCGTAGCATGTTGAGGAGGGTACGATTCAGTCGTTCTACCTGACCGTTCCCTTGTGGGTGGTATGAGGTCGTTCTGGAGTGTCCCACTCCACTGAGTTGCTGTAGTCTTGTGAAAAGCTGATTTTCAAATTCCTTCCCCTGATCATGATGCAACCTTTTTGGAAATCCAAACTTCAGGAAGAAGTCGTTGAACAGGTGATCAGCTGCTGCCAGGGCAGTCTTCCTTTTCGTCGCATAGGCCTGGGCAAATCTAGTGAAGTGATCCACCACGACTAGTATGTACTCATACCCCCCTTTACTTTTCTCCAAATGTAGGTAATCAATAGATACCAATTCGAAGGGTTCTTTTGTCACAATTGGCACAAGGGGACTCTTTATATGTCTTGCTGGTTTCTTTTGTTTGATACATTGACATTGTTTTCTTACATAGAACTCAACCTCTTTAGCCATGTGTGTCCAATAGAATCTTTCTCTCACCAAGTCCAGTGTCCGTTCCACGCCCACGTGACACATCTCATTGTGAAGCTGCTTCAATACCATAGATTTGTACTTCAATGGCAGAATCAGCTGTTCTCGATTAGCCGTTACTCTCTTTAATACACCTTCGGTCGTAACAATGAGTTCTCCCCATTTGTTTAGTAACGCTCTCACATCTGGGTCTTCGGCTTTCCTCTCCCTGTAAGTTGACTTTATCCTGTTTTCCATGTACTTAAGGACTCTGCCAATTACTGGGTCATTGGCTTGAGCAGCCTTTAGTTCCTTCAGTTCAATGAGACTCACTTTGTGATCTGTGGTAAGGTTTATGATATTACACAGGTCTTGTCTATATCAGCAGTAAGTGAGTCTGCATACACAAATGTTCCTTCTACATTTGCTGCCGCACACTCTGAAATCGTCTGGAGAGCACATCCCGGAACTTCTGCAGTACACTCCTGGATGTACTCATTGATGTCGGTCTCTAAGGGCATCCTTGATAACACATCGGCATCCTGGTTACTGTGCCCTGGTCGATACTTGATATCAAATCTGAATGAGGCAAGATCTGATACCCACCTCTGACATGTTGCATTTAAACGTGCTGTCGTCATTATGTAAGTGAGGGGATTATTATCTGTGTAGACCACAAAGTGCTTTGCGTATGTCAGGTAATCTCGAAAGCGTTCCGTCACCGCCCACTTCAGTGCCAGGAATTCAAGTTTTGTGGAGTGGTAATTCTTCTCTGGAGCACTGAGAGTCCTGGAGGCATATGCAATTACCCTCAGTTTCCCCTCCTGCTCCTGGTAGAGTACAGCTCCAAGCCGCATTAACGATGCATCGGTGTGGAGAATGTATGGCTTGCAGAAGTCAGGGAATGCCATGACTGGTTGTCTCGTTAGTAGGTCAATCAGACTACATAAAATTTCCTGATGCTCCTCAGTCCAGGCTATCTTCTGATTCGAGTTGGGTAAATGGTTGTTCTTCCTCTGGTTTCTGCGACTGGGTTTTTGTGTAGAACCCTTTTCCTTCTGTTTTGAATGTAGCTCCTGTAGTAGCCAATGAATCCTAGCATTTTCCTCAACTCCCCAACTGTTGATGGATTCTTTTCTTTGAGTGAAAGGACTGGTTCAAGATCTGCAGGGTCCAACTTATGTCCTTCTTCAGTAACTAGTCTGCCCAAGTACCTGACCTGTCTCTGGAAAAGTTTGCATTTACTGGCCTTTAGCTTTATCCCATGTTGCTGGAGTCTGGCCAGTACTTTCTTCAGATTCTCCAAGTGTTCTTTAAATGTGCTGCCATGGACTAGCACATCATCTAAATATACAAAACAAATGTCGTTGTTCAGACTATCCAGGCATCCCTCCATGTATCTTTGGAATTCTGCTGGGGCGTTTTTTAACCCGAAGGGTATTCTTTTCCATTCATGGAGGCCCCACGGTGTCACAAATGCTGTAAGTGGTTGACTCTTTGGGTCGATGTATCCCTGGTGATAAGCACAACCTTGATCGAGAGTGCTAAACCAGGAGCTACCTTTCAAGCCATCAAGGATATCCTGGATTCTTGGAATTGATTGACGATCATCAATTGTTTTACGGTTCAATTCTCTATAGTCGACACATAGGCGTAACGACCCGTCACGCTTTCTGACGCAGACAACAGGTGAAGAATAATTAGACTTCGACTTTGTTATCTAGTCCCTTGCTAGAAGGTCTTCCAAGTACTCCTTAACTTCTTTGAAAAGTGGACGAGGAATACTTGCATAGTTCTTCTGGACTGGTTCTGGATCATTTAAATTAATTTTCATCTTCAAGTCGGGACAATTTCCTGTATCCATGGAATCCTGTGAAAATGCTCTACATTCTTCCTTCAGCATTTTCTCTGCAACATCTTGTTGCATTGGTGTGAGACATGTGAAGTCCACCTCTGGACACCACTCGTCAACATCTTCACTGGACTGATCACTGGTCACATTAGCATTTGGTACAGAGTTATCCAATGTATTCACGTCTAAAGACATACAACCTCCATGTAGGGTGGCCTCATCTGCGTGTCTGCCATTAGCCACCTTACCAATGTATCGGAATGGCTCAATGTTTCCGATAACTGTACGTCTTGGCAACTGTATGTCATGGTTAGTAGAGTTGAAAACAGGCAGCATAACACAACGTCTTTGTGGCATTTTGAATACCGTCTCAGGGATGAGCAGCCCCTCTGGTACAGAAGTCGCAGGTGTTGGTACAAATACACCCTCGGTTTAATTCTCCCATAACTCTCTGATGGTTCAGTTGACATTTTGTTATGCATTCCACATCTCTCCATTACCTAGGCGGTATCAGTGTACACAGGTTGGGAGTTTGTACATCTACTGTGTCTTTACCCATGCCAGCCTAAATTAACCTTACCAAGGATTCATCATCCTGTTTCTTTTTCCCTGGGATTGCTTGTACAAGGGTACTTATCTTAGAGCCTTTCTGGCAGTTTCCCATGAGATGTTCGATGACATTGTACCCTTCAATGGTGACTTCATACTCCCAGGATACACCAACATTGGAACCCCAAGACTCTTGGTTCCAATGCGAAGGTCCACTAGGATCCACCCAAGGTATGGCATCTCTATCTCATTTGCAGCCTTTAAATCAAGATGTTGTCCTTCTAGGAGCTCTTCAACTGGTCTTTTTTTTCAGCATGAGAAAGGTGATATTTGACCCAACTGTCTGAAACTAAAGATACTGCTGAACCTGTATCCCACAGCAGTTCACTATCAATCCCGTTGAGGATTTCCATTTACAATGCACCTTTCACCCACTAGGTCAACAATCTTCTCTCTCCTCTTTCGAGACTAATCGTTATTCATAGCAACCTGTCTAAGCAAGTCGGGACATTCAA
>KN883194.1:0-12123 GCA_000934455.1 Apostichopus parvimensis | reverse complement strand
TTGACATACTCTTCGACCGTTACCTATTTCATGCGCTACTAAGCCTGATATGCATCACCTATTGCTCTCGTTTGGTTGTGTGGCAGGTATGACTATATGCCATCATAGGAAAATGTCCAAGACTATATATGTTTTAAACTTTATGTAAAATTGCCTGCCATGTGATGTATGTCAATGTGTTACAACCGTTTTATATTTCTGGTGTATGTCAATGTTCGCCCGTTATTTTTCCCATAGGATTCCAATGGACCAAAATTTCAAAATTCAAGTAGGATGTTGAAACTTTCTATGCTATCTCTCTGCTTCAAATAACTAACACTCATACAATAGAACAAAGAAAATACCAATTTCAATACTGAAAACTCCATGTGTTGATTTTCATGTTGGTTTACTGTGTAAAGGCCCATATATATATTATCTATCAAACATATATCACATGCAAGCACATTTATTATTTCATTATGACATTTCCACAATTTAACTTTATTTAGTTTCATGAAGTATGTCAGCCAGCTCTCATGATCTTCCCTTACAGAAATGCCAGCACCATGTGCACAATATCTTATCACAGGTTTTAAACATGGTACTCACAGTTATATTACCATAGCACGGCTTGAGTTTAAGCGATAGAACTCCTCCCAGTAACATAGACAAACCATTGATAGCTAGACCAGCAACTTGTTTTTAATACTGTGGTCAGAATTAATTTGTTCATAATCTATGGCATGCATAGTATTTTCAAGCTACATTATCAGAGAAGACAACCATTATTTGGTTTGCTTGTATTAAGGAATGATTTATTACTTTATACTTACCAGGATCATCATCTGTTATAGTAATGGTGGTGACGCCATGAGCAAACACAAAATGGACCATTGATGATGATGGTTGTGGATCATACAACCTCAAAAAAAAGTCTTCACTCATCGTTTCTTGGGTCAAATCAGATATAATAAAGACATTCACAGAATTGCAGGTCTGTCCAGCACTAATAGTGACATCTTGGCGAGGGTTGATTGGAATGTTCACAAAGTCAACGTCTGGCAATGCTGAGAATGCTACTGTGTACACTGTACAGAGAAGATTCATGCACAGCACATTAATTAAGTAACCAATCAATGTATAGGGAGCTATTGAGTTGGGGTTTTATAATCTTCAGTTAAAAGGTTTCACATGTGAAAGCCTCAATTATACAACCAGTGCTCTTCTCATGCAATAGAATGCTGTCAGATGGTAACTAGTTTACACGGAGTAAAGGATAAATATAAAGACTTTTACCTCCACTCATCAGGTCAAATAAAGTTGGTTGTAGCACCTCATAATAGCTGATACCATTACTTGGATACCTATTAGTTATTGATCAGTAGAGTCAATACAGGCTGCTCCAGGGAATAAGAGTGCTTTTACCCTAGATCCGAACCAGAGGTCGATGTCAGGATCTGATCAGGGAGTTGTTATGGCTCCCTGATCTGATCCTGACGTCAACATCACGGCTGTAGTGATCAAAAAGTTCAGATCAGTTCAGATCTGAATCTGATCCTCCTATTTTGATGCTGGCAGACACCAGGATCTGATCCGGACTTCGAGATCAATTTTCCAATGTAAACACTCAGGCATCAACAGTGACCTGATATCTGGTAACCGCATTATGTCACATGCATTCTCACGTGAAATTCCAGTCCTGTATCATGCATGTGCTAATTCCTACGTACATTGAGTGCGTGTGGGCCGAGCATAGCATAGTATTGTCACCCTAAGGCTATGCAACCATGACAACGAAAGTTTGAAGTATACGTACTACGCGATTCGTGGCTGCACATGACACATTTCCAATCTTATTTTATTACCAACATCCAGTTAAAAGCTGCAGAGGATCAGATTACAAATCAAGCGTAAATGCGCCCAGATCAATGCATAAAGTTTTATACCCCATGAAGATATGATAACATCAGGGTATCTGATCCGGATCTAGTGTAAAAGCACCCTAAGTCTTCTAGTATCACATTGCAAAATGACATACAAAATGGTCAAATTGCTATATAAATGCAAACATATAGCAGTTTTTTACACAGAGATCATGTAGTATTTTATAAGAATGTAACTCAGGGACTTCAAAACTGCTACACAAAAGTTGAACACTAAATTATTCCCTGTGCTCTGTTGTCAGTTTTTTATTTAACCTGTTATCAGTCTCAATGTCTAAACTGATTAAAGTTAGTGTTCAAAATTAAATCATGACAAGGTAGCAAACATACTATATGGCTATAATCATGCAAATGATTCTAATAAAGATTGATTCATTTCATTTTTAATGATAAGGTATCTGATATTACCTATTTCACTTGACATACTATTTCTCTCAAGTAGAAGAGATATTTTTTATTTTAGATCTAGTTTAACCAAGGTGCAGTTGACAATAACAGAAAGATGAAAACCAGCCCCCCCCCCCTCCAATTTAACCCTCTCATACCTGTCAAGTTGCATGTGAACAAATACAGTTTACAGTAATTAAAGAGGCCCACAACAAACAGTTTGATAGAAAAATATTTGAAAGACCACAAATGATGAGACTCAACAGCTAAAACTGCAACAAATACATTGAAACATACCATCATTAAAATAGCCTGACTTTTAATATCACCAACAGGGCTATCCAATTGGCATATTTCAATTCAACAACTTTTAATAGTGAGGCTATTATCTCCTGCCTGTAGGTTTCAGTCATTCTTACCTTGAGATGCTATAAGTTACTTTCGTAGTTTCATCAATGCAATCTTGTCAATGTTTGGATTCTAGGGAATTCTAGTCAAACCTTGTTGCATACAGTTACGTTTTGCCAAATCAGATCACAGTGCATTCACAATTAAACTTCAAATACTGTGATCTTCTAACACAAAAGAAAATAAACCCAAACCTGCAAGGGTTACTTCTTCTGAAGATGGTTGTCGACAGACTTGAATGGTTACTGCTTTGTTTCCAACATCTCCTTCAGTTACTGTTATCGCCCTAGGACTCAGATATGCAGCAATGGCTAAAGGTGTTAAAAATGATGAAAATCAATATATCTCACAATTAAACTGAGATCTAAAATGACAGCTTGGGTCACTGAGGTCTACTTTGAATACATTCTCTGTAAACTATATCAGTTGAAAGTATTAACTGCCATTTGAGATGCTTTAATAAATATACTTACAGCATTACAGTAGATTTTTAAAGCAGTATGGTGAGTGTAAACAACTATGGAAAATTCCTAAAGAAAGTCATGACATGAAAAGGACGAGGACCTATCAATTATCTCACATCACAGAGTTTCAGTTCAAAATTGATAGTTACAGAGGCACAGTATTTGCACAATTACTTGAGGACAACAACCAAATAGAAAACTGATAAGCAAAATATACATTCTACAGATACAACACTTTGCCTTTGACCTGCATAACAAGTCTTCATTATACACTGTGATGCCATCAAAATGTTATGTTCTTCACCAAGCTGAGCTACCAATTCACTCAGCCGACAACCAACTCTTAGGATTCTATGACTCATTCATGACTTTATCTTATTCATTGCAAGTATTTGAAAACTTTTCAATGTTCAACTCTATTTTCTCTAGACAACCTCTAACAACCATCTCAGTCCATCCTAACAATTTATTTAACCTTTTGACCTTTAGACTTCAACTGAGCTGACATGGACCAAGTGTGTTTAAGACTCCCATTAAAAGTGTGTCTGCTATCAGAAACAAATGAAACTGTAGTTACATGCAATATTTAACAGATTTCATGTCTAATTGGTACTGCATGTACACTTATTTTAACTCAGTCCTTTTGTCTGTGGTACTACTGAGAGTGTGGGTTAAGCTGAACTGGAACAAAATCTGCCCACAAAAAACAACATACTGTACCAACAACAGAATTCTGTTTATACCTTGTTCCAAGTTTAAGTGTTATCAAAAGCTTTACCATCCAATTAAGCCTGTTTCAAACTGTTTGGATTTTGACCACTGCTCTCCTAATAAAACCTTTGACCCTAATTAAAAACAATATCAGTCAAGAACTCATTAAGAGGCATTGACATATAATACATCATCTAAATGCATAAGTAAGAATTCACCTAAAAATATAAAATCAATTAATTTGAAGGTTTACAAGGTTTACAGGTTCTTAAATGACCTTTGACCTGCACCAAAAACAAACTTACCACTAATGAGGCTAATGAAAGATGGACAATATATTGAGTTTACAATGTTTTCATGTTATGACCACTGTTGACCTCAAATGACCGTCACCAAAAACAATACCAGAACCAAGAATCCACAGAGAGGCACCTGCACACCAACTATGAGATTGATCAAAGCTAGACATATTGAGTTACCGGGTTTACATGGTTTTGACCACTGGTGGACTCATATGACCTTTGGCATCCACATCATAAACTGCGATAAAAATAGTAAACATCGAGGGGCACGAACAACTCATCTATTTGATTCACCAAACCTTTTAATAATTGTTGAGTGACCTTGCTTACAAGCTATTGATATTTTGGCTGATGGTGACCTCAAGTGACATTTGACCTCCACAAATACTATAAACAGTCAAGAACTCATTAGGAGCATCTATGTACAGCACTAAGTATGACGTTTACGCATGACACACATGATGAGTTATTGTGTTTACAAATGAGGAGTCACAATCCAGTGATGTCATGAGGTCCTTCTGGTCAAGTCTCAAGCCATCGAGGGCAAGTATCAATTAAGTCAAGTCTCAATTCACTATAGTTTCGAATGTCTGAGTATCAAAAACCTTTATTAACTTAGTTTTTAATAAAGAACAGAACTGCATAGTACTTGGTGTTGAAGTAACATAAAACATTTTCAATAATGCCAAAGTGATGAAGGCTTTCTTAATTTTTGTCTCCATTCCAACCGCTATTAATTAATTATTAATCAAAAATTAACTTAATGTCAAGTACCCATTTACTCTGTATTGGGTCCTTGGTTTGTTCATCCTGCTAGTTGGAAAGCTCCGAATCTAGATACTCGCACTGAGTGTAATGATAATGCTTCATCTGTGAGCTCTCTTTCTCTAGATATTTCTATCAGTACCTCTATCTCTTATTAGCCCAAATAACCAAATCTCTCTATCTTATAAGCCTACATTATCAACTCTATCTTATTAGCCTACTTTATCAACTCTATCTTATTAGCCTACATTATCAACACTCTCTATCTTATTAGCTTACATTATCAACACTCTCTCCACTGTTAGCCTACTTTATCAACTCTCTCTATCTAATTAGCCTACTTTATCAACTCTATCTTATTAGTTTATATTATCAACTCTATCTCATTAGCCTACTTTATCAACTTTCTCTATCTTATTAGCCTACATTATTAACTCTATCTAATTAGTTTATATTATCAACTCTATCTTATTAGCCTACTTTATCAACTTTCTCTATCTTATAAGCCTTCATTATCAACTCTATCTTATTAGCCTACTTTATCAACTTTCTCTATCTTATTAGCCTACATTATTAACTCTATCTAATTAGTTTATATTATCAACTCTATCTCATTAGCCTACTTTATCAACTTTCTCTATCTTATAAGCCTTCATTATCAACTCTATCTTATTAGCCTACTTTATCAACTTTCTCTATCTAATAAGCCTACATTATCAACTCTATCTTATTAGCCTATATTATCAACTCTCTCTATCTTATTAGCTTATATTATCAACACTCTCTCCACTGTTAGCCTACTTTATCAACTCTCTCTATCTAATTAGCCTACATTATCAACTCTATCTTATTAGTTTATATTATCAACTCAATCTCATTAGCCTACTTTATCAACTTTCTCTATCTTATTAGCCTACATTATCAACTCTATCTTATTAGCCTACATTATCAACTCTATCTTATTAGTCTATATTATCAACTCTATCTATCTTATTAGCTTATATTATCAACTCTATCAATCTTATTAGCCTACATTATCAACTCTATCTTATTAGTCTATATTATCAACTCTCTGTATCTTATTAGCGTATATTTTTAACTCTCTTTATCTTATTAGCTTTCATTATCAACACTCTCTTCATATATGTTGAGTCCTTAATCTCTACATTACTTAATATCAACTGACCAATTCTCTACTGAGAATATGTGGTTATCATGCTACACAGTTCATGACAAAGGGATAAACATCGCCGATTTTCACTAGACACACAATAAATAGTTTAAATTTAATAAAACATACAGCTTTGGCATTGTTAATCGATATAAGAAGAGTACAGAGTAATTAGCCATCTTCATTGCAGATATCTGACCCTGTCAAATGCATTAATTACACTGCACTTATAGAGCATCTTCATTCATGTTTGTTTTGACAATGAATGTAACTTTGCAAGTAAAGGATCACATTTACAATTCTGACCACTGTCCTACACAAATGTGATATTTACATGCCTACAATGGCATACAGTATATATTATGACACACTGACTGTGTGTTAATGAATATCATCCCTTACCTCACTCATTACAACTTGTCAATGATCTTATAGCTCTCACTGTGACCATCCAAAGGAATACAAGACTTTATAAATCACATTTTACCACAGTTTTCCTTGCTTACAGTTCATTGGGAACAAATGCCTTTACAAAATCATATAAATATTGTATGATAAAAAGTGACAAGTGAGGTTACATTTAAAATGTTCCCTTTGTTTAACCAAACAGTACATGTTAATCAACTTAAAAGTTGAGACTGGGCAATATTTGTGAGGTTTATTGGTATCAACTGCCCTTCTATGATATGCAAAATCCCATTCTCTGAACATCAGTTTATCACTAAACAAGATGAAAACATAGAAAGAGAAAAGTCCACCAACTGGAGCAGGATCTTGTTTAACTTGTATAAATCTGTAGTATACTGACTAATATTCATGCAATGCTACCAAATACTGTACGTGGACACAACATCTCACAAAATGAAACAGAATTAGAATGATATATAAGATACTAAGAATACTAACCACTCTCACATGTTGGACCTGCAAAGTTTGAAGGACAGTTGCAGACGTCACCATTACAGACACCATTCACACAAGAATGTCGACTGTCCTGACAACCTAGTACATGGTGACAAAGAAATGATAACATATGATGAGAAACACATCCAATTGAGGTCAACAAGGTAAATATTTTATTGAAATGGTTTTGTTACAAAGCTTGTGAGTGAAATATTTAGATGATTGGAGCAAAGATAGACTGTTTCTGTTAATACAGGTATAAGAGGTTACAAATAGCTGAGCAGAAATGGTCAAATATTGTTCATTGTGCTAATTATCCTGATTGCAAAGGATACACCTTTAAGTTTCCTTCACAAAATGTTAAAGAAAACAAAGTTAACTGCACATTTTTCCATCACTCTCAATATTTTCAGAATAAACATGAAAATATGTTCAGTTTGAACTGAAAATACACAATAACTTTTATAACAACATCAGGAGAAAACATAAAGCATGACAAAGATTATTTAAAATATGTTACAGAAGAATGATAAATTTATGTCGTCAGTACATACTTTTTGTGTTACCTATCCAGCTTCTAGTACTAGGGCTAACAACACTACCATATTGAAAACAGCTTGAGTTGACAAAGACCCAGGCTTTACTTAACTTTTCTAACATTATTCTATATAAGACAGTAGTATACCTGTATATGCAGTAGTAACACACCCTACCAAAGAGTGGTTAACTGTGTATGGCCTGCATTGTTGATTGTCTTGGGCCTAATGTCGCAGTTCATAATAAATAAATGTTTGATGATAAATGAGGATAAACAGCACAAGTAATATTCAACATGTTCATTTTAAACTGAAAATACCATTAATTTTATAATAACATCAAAAAGGAACATAAAGCAAAATAAATATGATGTAAGATATGATAAAATTTTAGAATGTCAGTACATACTTATTGTACAAAATGGAGGAAATGTTTCTGGTGGACAACTGCACATGTCTGGAGACCCACGTATACAAGTACCTCCATTGAAGCAAGGATAGTTATTGCAGTCCACTGGAAAGAAAGAAAAATGCTTATTCAATACAAATCACTGGTCAAGACATATTTATGATAGCTGGTTTATGTGACAAAATATCATAATATCTTTTAATGGAATTAGAAACAGATTGACCAACTCTCTGAAACTTGGATGTGCTTGATACAATATATATATATTAATTGACACTACATTGATCTGCTGAGCTGTAGTGAAAGTTAGTTCACATTTAAGAATTGATGTACTCTACAGTAGTATATTCTCATGACAAAAATATGAAATAAAAGATGAAAATGTCTACATGGGAATTGTCCATCTGTTACAGTATATTATAATAGCCTAGCACAAGTAGACCTTTTAAACTAACAACCCAAAGTGTAGCCTATATATGTTATGTTGTACATGCTAAAGTATACAGGCTTGAAGTCTTGAAGGCTACAGTTTGCTGACCTGTGGTTCAGTCCATAATATATACTGTAAAAGTGTATGCAAGTCCTTACACAAGTTGTGTTCAAATCATTAGGCCCATTTGTTAACCATGATAAAGCCAACTTTAACAGAGAAGGTTTTTGATGTTGATCAGTGGCATCACCACACATTTCAATCTGGGGGCCACAGGGAGGGCACAGCACTTAATTAGGGGGCACAATATTTATTTGTTAATGCCATCCTTGGGGAGGGGTGTTAGAGAAATTTTGATTTATTGAGGGTCCTTAGATGCAATCTGGTGCTATATCTTGCAACTTGTGTTCAAGAATTTGCAGGCTTATTGTGTCTGATATTTACGTTTTTAATGGAGGCATTATAAAAAGTTATACAAAAATGGAAATTAACCATTTTGCTTTGATAATGTTTTAAATTAGAGTGTTGAAAATTCATGCAGACTAGCAATTCACGCCGGAGCCTCTGTGACCTTGTTAGTGAGAAAACAGCTGGTTATTGTGATGGTCAGTGGAAAGAAGTTTTACTGTAGAACATAATACGTTTCGTCCTTTGTAAAAAAAGGTTTTGTTTGAGTAATTTTGTTAACACTACAAATCGAATCTGGGGGGGAGGAGCACCTGGAGGGGCCAGATTTTTGTTTGGGGGGCATGTGCCCCCACCCCCCTTGGCAATGCCACTGCTGTTGATTTTAATCTAAGGAACTTTCTTTTGTCACTTGCAATTACAAATCATTAAGGGACCATGACCATGCTGAGTTCAAAGATACTGTATGTCTCATGCATCACAGCTTAGTGTAGATTCTGAGGCTTAACATTGTATATCTAAGTATGATTACACATAGTCAGTTTGTGAAATGGAGCTGAAGTAACTTTATCAGCATAGTAATTTATTTAAACCTTGGCAATATTTGTTATCTCATACTAGGTGATACTGAAAACATTTTTTGAATTTCCCATTTAATAAATGCAGTACCAAAGTCTTTAACAAGAGCCCAACAGGCTTTGGGAATAGTAAAGTGATAAACTGTATGTCACCAACCAATATCATTATGCCCACATGTACCAGACCTATCAAACCAACAACTACATTCCAAGATTGGATATAATCTGATTGAAGGTTGTGGAGTTATTACAATTTTAAGCTTTTGGTCCCTCCCAAAAGAAATTGGGCCACATAAAAAAAATTCAAGATAATGGTCCCAAAAAGTGTGGGCCCAAATGATCACAAAATATTGGGCCAAAAGAATGTGTCCCAAAATGCATTTAAGGTGGAAATAAAATCTGGGCCCATTTTACCAAAATTGGGCCTCAAATATTTGAGGCCCTGATGGCCTACATATGTTAGCATACAACAAATATTATGTATTATTTTGAAAGAGCCAAAAATGTCTAGAGTATTAGTTTTGTCTTATTTGAATTTCGAAGGACTTTCCCTAAATGGTCTCTATTTTTCTACAACTTTCACTGCACTTTACGGTAAATAAGTTAATAACTACTGCATAGTTGCAAGAAACTACTACTAAACTATGCATACAGCTCCATGGCCAATGCACATGGTAAAGCATTGGTAGCTGAACAACACAAGGGAATCAGGTCACACTGACTAGCAAGTTCTGCCCTGACAGTAGTTCTAGCAAATTACTCATGGAATTGAGGATCCCACTTGATCTCGAGCAGTTGATGAGATCCAGGTCAAATCAACCACTCTTAATCAACTTCTGTGTGGGAACGCTCCCTGGGTCAACAGATCTTGAGATGATCCACCGATTGGGGTATATCAGATCTGTAGCAGTTGATCAAGATGCTGTGTATGAAAGCTTGGTGGATCAAGGTGACCCGAGATCACTGTGACCTATGACGGCATATGACGTAGCATTCTTTCTTTAACCACAGTTAACTCGCGAAACTTGGTGTAGGCCTTTTGTACAGTATTACGTAGATTAACAAGAATTGTACTACCACTAGTAAGCTACTCACAGTACATAGGTACATTGAAGTAAGTACACAGCAAATATTGGGCATACACTTATACTATGCACTGTTGAAACAACACGGCTGTGAAAAATGTGAGAGGAAAACTGTGGTCCGACAAGAACTAGGATTTCTCATTGACATATGGGGAAGCACAGAGGTTCTTAAAAAGATGGACGGAACTTCCTGGAATTCTTTGGTGTTCAAAGAAATTTGTGGGAAACTTTGTCGTGCAGGATGTACAAGGTCATCAAAGGAAGTAAAAAATAAACTTCATAATTTAAAAAGAGACTACAAGAAAGTTGTTGACCATATTGGCAAAGTGGAGTTGAGCCAAAAGACATGCTTTTCAAAGATAAGAGTGATACACCTTTAGGACAATTGACACACATGGGTAAACTACATAATTGTCATAGGAAGAATCTGCTTTCTGATATGCAATGACTTATGACTTTTGGCTGTTTCTCATCCTGATAAGCTTTCTCCCTCCAGATAAACCTCACTACCATATCCTATATCCACATTATCAAAAGAGTGAGAGCTCTAAAAAGAATACTAAGATACTGAAAAATAATGAAAATTGCAAAAACTTACCACTTCCCTTTATGCAATCATCTATTCATTAACTAGCTGTATGGCCATTCCAATGTGGCATCTTAACTGCAAAAATCAGCCAGCAATTGTAGAAATAGGCTTTTCAAAGGAGACAGACATATTCCCAGCTACAGTATCACATAAGCTCTACCCACATTAGAGCCAAAAAAGGCCCCAGAATTTTAAGTGGGCCAAGATGTTCCCAAAATAGTAAGGTCTAAATGTACCAGAGCTCTATTAACCAACTATTATAGTTTGGCTACAATCCTACTTACAGTTGTGGAGTTCTTGCAATGTAAAGAAAATGTGGGCCCTACATATTGGGCCCAAAGAATATGTCCCAAAATGCACTTGAGGTGAACAAAATATTGGCCAACCCAGCTAAAAAATGAACCTGGAAATATTTTAGGCCCAGAATGTCCCAAATAAATTAGACCTACATGTACCAGAGCTATTAGCCAATCACTGTATCCAAAGTTTGCTTACAATCTGACTTAAGGTTTTGGAGTTATTGCAATGTAAAGATTTTTACATTTGACCCCATAACCTCTTTAATATTCAAGTCCACACCAAAAAATGATAGGACACACCTTCTCAAGTGCTATAATACATCTACATAGCAAGTATGACAAGTATCAATTACTACGTTGTTGAGTTATGCAAGTGTTACAGACGCACACACATGCTTCAAGCAACCCACACCCACACCCCAACCTGATTGCATAGGTTTCTTTGCTTCCATCAAGGAACCAAAAATGCATTCAAGCAATGTATCTCCACACATCACTAACAGTAGTAACATCCCTAAAAAAGCATTGGGGAAAACATTGCATGTGTTCATTTGAAAGTGACTTTAGAATATAAGTGGTAAATATAAATATGCAGCCTTGTTGACATCAGTTCACAAGTTTTTTACAGTATTACCATATGTGACTGCACCCTTGCATCTACAATCCTCGACAAAAATAGATGGGACACCCCACTCCCCGTATCAATGTTGCAGTTTCTGAGCGCTTTTGGCTACAACATTGAACGGGGGGAAGGGG
>KN883193.1:81036-92358 GCA_000934455.1 Apostichopus parvimensis | reverse complement strand
ATAAATACGGATGGCTAGAAAACAATATACAGTTGATTGTAGAGCACAAATGTAATGAAATACAATAAGTCTCGGCCAGCAAACCATAATTATCAGAAATGTAGTACAGTGAGTAATGCATGTAAGTGCAGTACAAGGTATGTACTATAGTAGCAAGATTGAAACATTACTAACAGTTTGATCGAATGTAGTAACGTTACTTGTAACCAAATCAATGTCACCTCCAAAACATTATAGCTAAGATCACAAACAGAATTTGACAAAAGTCTGATTATTCTGTCCAATAATAATCTAAGTTTTTTTGTGATTTATGTTTAGTTATAAAGCTACCAGATATCTATGGAAATCAACTTATTTACTTAACAAAAAATTCACCTCAGTACACTTTTATCACTAATGTACATATATACATTGTGTGTGCCGTAAATTGTCCAGTAAATCAGGAATAAACACAAACATGTCGCTTAATTGATCAAATATGCATATTAGATCTTACAAATTCATTTCTAAATGTTGTTACAGTGATCTCTATAAGGGAAATTAACTCATACACAAGCACATTGTTGTAACGAGAGAAAAAAAAATGTACAAACACTCTAGTATTAACCAAATTATGTCACATATCAGAAACATTCATTTCCAGTTTTAAGTCAAATGAGTTACACCTAAAGTTGTGACGAGGCTTATCGAAACATAAAATGTTAACTTTTAAAAATGATATATAGCTTACCGGTACCACGTGTTCTGCAATAGTGTTTCTCTAGTAGCGTATACCTGCTGACGCCGATGTGAATCTTGATTTCAAGATTTCCTTCACATGTTGCTCACTTATAAAAGTAAATGCTGTGCTATAAATAATATACCATGGAAACTCCCCCGATTTCAAATGCACGGGGGCATTTCTGTCTGTGTTCATATGTAAATTATTACCGCAGGGCTTTATCAGTTGACAGACAGACACAAGTACACAGACCTTCGCTATCATGAATATCGTATTTACATACACCGATATATTGTTAAGTACTGTCTCCACCTGCAAATGATCAAAGGTTAATGAATAACTATGGCACACCAATTTGATATCAGAGTAAACAATAACAAGGGGAACCACTTGTATAGGCCTATTTTAAGATTTGAATATGTCATCGCCTAAGTTTGGTGGAAGCTTTGATAGTAATGTATATAGACAGGCTTACATGCTGGGGAGAAAATATGTCTATTTTAAGAATTGGAGTAAATGTTGTAATGTTCTTTTCTTGGTCCTAATGTAAGCTTTGATATTTAAACCACACAATAATTGTTTTATTGGTTGTATAGAATTGTTACCAAAACATATGTGTATCCTGCAGCTTGACTGTGACCTATAGGCTTACATACGGTCATATAAGTTACATGCATGTATTTATTACATGAGTCAAATCCCCCAAGGTTTGAAAAAAAATGTGTTCATACTTCATAGTTATATTTCAGACGTGTAGTATGGAACACATTCCATGCTGTTTTTTCTTCAAATTTGCTTACTATTGATCAATTATTGTTGATTAATTTACGTTAAGGTTTCAAAGTGTTAGAAAACTGTTTTTTTTTTTGTCTATTTTCTTTTTGAGGGGTTGGAGGCTGGTTCGTGTTGTTGTTATTCGGTTATATACTTTTACTATTTTTTCTGCTTGTTTTTGTTGAAAAGCTTAGACACTGGTAGTATTAAACTAACAAAAACTGCTTTAAAGTCAAGATGCTATCTTGACAACAAACATTTAGAAACAGGAATTGTCTGATCAGGCTCGGATCCAAGGGTTTGGGATGTACACCTTTCCCCTTTTTTACCCCCACCTTTTTACCCCCCCCCCCCCCACATCCTTTGTTTGAACCACACGCAAGACATAAATATGAAAAGCACAACCTTCCGCGCAGAAGAATTTATATCCTAAGTATACCTCAGCATGCACAGTTTAACGTCTACTTTTTTCCCGCGGGAGTACACCCATATCCCCTTCCCCTACAAGGGAGTCCGCTGCAACGACCCCAGGGCCACACCCCTCTTTTTGTTAACTTCGTGGATCCGCCCCTGTTCATCGAGATCCGATCTTCATAATACAGTCTTATTCATTACATAGTATACAACAAAAATGCCTTATCCGAGCATTCACAAAAAAAACCACCTTATCCTAATGTTTAAGTTATTACATTTTGTAAGCTCCTTTAAGTGTCTTAGACCTACCCTGGAAATAGTCTCCATAGTTTAATGCATCCCAGGAAGATGTTTTTGTTAACCAATTTCTCACCCTCGATTATTATAAAGAAGTTAAAATATGTTTGTATGATTCAAAATGACCTAAATTTAACCCTTCCAGAACAACACAACTTCAAATTGATACCAGATGTTCTATGTCGAAGAGCATATAGGCGGAGCTTACTTGGAAATATTTTGACTTTGCTTGTGATTGGCTCTCATCGGAGCAATTTGTATTTTGTATTAGGAGTGTGCGTATTTCCACCAATCATCATGTTTCATCAAGGTCATTGTCATCAAGCAGAGTGGTCAGATCTAAACATTTACTGGGAATTTGTAAAGATCTGTACATATTTAGTACAGGTCTGGATATGTACTAATGAGAAGGGTGTCACAATGATTTATTTAAACTAACGGCTGGATTTAGCTTAATGTGACTGATTCTTTCTTCCTTTTTTATTAACGTGATTACTTTACATTTATTTATGAGAAGATGAGAATGACTCAACATCAATTCAATGTTGAAGTTTTCCATCGTTAATTTGGAGTGATCAATGCTGTAATTTACAGCCTAACATTGTAACCACCCCTCCTAGTCAAGATCCGTTATCTGTACTCTCTACCCGGGCACTATCGCGTTGGTGTGTCTCATTCCCTTAAAGGCATTGAAGACTCGCCCCAAACTGTGTGCCGCCCTCTGAAAAAAAAGTTAACTTTCCGTTGCTTGCAATCAAATTTTTTTTCTTGTCACTACAAAATGCAGACAGTAATGAAACGTGATACCTTGTTATCTTTTATCTGGACCTGAGATGTCCATCACTGTTATGTACACTGTGTTGTGGGTATTGACCATAGCTGCATGTATTGACTGTACACTAGAGTCTAATTACCGACGGTAGCAAGCTGTGTGTGTATTTTCTGGGATCAATGGTGGTGTCTAACACTTCTGTTACACCTCATTCGAAACTAGGTCTGATTACCGGCATGAGACGTTTCATTGTGCATGAGTCTTCACTCCCTTTAATACGTTGATACAATAAAAAAAAAATGCATTTTCATACTCAAGAGTGTTCATCAGGGCTGGGACAACAAAGAAAGAATAACAAAGTAAACAATGAGCCAATCATCAATCTTCCAATTGTTTATTTAAACAAGCACATTCTGTGGTCTAAATTGTTCTATCTACAAAAAAAGAAAGAAAGAAATGGTACAAAAAGCAAAATATTGCTACTGCAAAAAAAAAAAATCACAGAGGATACAATTAAGTACACCAAATTTCAATATTGAAAAGAAATGAAAATAAATTTTCAAAAAATGTGTGGAAATCAATAAATAAATAAAAGTTCTGGAGGAAGCACGGTTTATACATTATTGCAATTGGAGAGCAGAGCAATTCTCTAAAAAAAAAAAATTGGGAGGGATAATTAAAGTCTCAATACGTGTATGCCGATGAATTTCGGAAAACAAACTTCCGAAGCAGATTCAATGTTTCTTATTCTAAATGCACTCTGACCAGGTGGGTTTAATGGAGAAAAGCTGTCGCAATCGAAAGAAAGAAATTTATTTTCTGTTGCCCTTATGGCGCGAATGATTTACCAAACAATCACCGCCCATATCAGCATGTTCGTTACACTAATGTAACCTATATATATACTCGTACTGTCCACTTTATTTTTACCCAATTCCACGGAGGAAACGTCCAAAAACACCTGTTTATTCATTGCAATGGAAGGAAATGACACAATTTTGCAAGCTACATCAGTAAGACCCAAAAAAAGACACTATTCAAGAGAAGGGACCTAGCACAGGCTAGCCACGAAAGTGAAAGTAGTCCTAGGCCTAACAGTCGTAAACAAAACAGAGAGATTTGATCGGCGCATGATCTGTCGGGCGGGGCTTGCAAATATTGATTGAAGTTTGTAGAATCTACGGTCTCGTTAATAAATCTGGCGAATTTTATTCAGCTCAGAATGTTGAACGACAGATAACTCAAGAAAAATAATGAATATTAATATGGAAATTGCATAGAACGGTGTCGTCTTCACTGAGCTTTTAGTGCGGTAGGCTGGAAAGGCCGAAGTTTATATCTTGGCAAACACGTACCGAGACTTTAAGTCCGTTTCGATGTTTGACTTTTATGCCAATAACAAAGATTGTTTACAGAGATCTTAATATTTGGCAGATGAATGATAATATTACAAATAAAACTTCACACACTAAACTTGGAATGCTTCAAGGTTGCATAGCAGCTAAAAACTAAAAAAAGCAAACTAAAAACTGTTTAGTTTGTGTTTCATCTTTAATAACGCATAAACATAATACCTGATTCTCAAACACTGTATGCAAATACTTTTCACCGAAGTAGTAATAGTAGTAAGTTGAGTCTCGTCTGTCCGACATGCTCAGTGATTAACCTCCGCCACGTATCACGATCTTGCGCAAGGTTTATTGCTTCCTCGAAATTGTTAATGTTAACGTCCTTAAATTGCAACTTTATTTTACCTTTCTATATATAATAGAAACTGTTTGTTTTAACAGCAGAGAAATACTGTACATAAAATATTTATTATTTACAGAAGAATGTGAAAAATACTTGCAATTAACAGGAAAAAAGAGGGATATATACGAAAATACTTATATGTTCAGAATACTAAAGGAAATGCTTACGTGCAAAGGCAAATAATATTAATTAAGACACTAATATTCAAATTTTAAGTACCAAAACATATATGGAATAAAGCACACAGCGTATACCTTGGTTTGAAGAGAAAACAAAACAAACAAAACACAAACTGAATGATCTTATCACTCAAACGAGGAAGAAGGTAAGCATTGGCACACCACAAGCTCAATATAAACAAAATATATATGATTACTCATGTGATGGCAAATTGCTTTCACTTTACAAAATATTGACGTAAAATTTGAAACGAGGAACAATTGCACAAACATACAAACACACAGACACAGACCAAGAAAAAGTTTATATTCCGAGCACACACATCAAGGCAAGTGAAGAATCGGAAGAGACAGTTATTAAGATAAAAAATTGTTCCAGTTAAAAATTAATATCTCATACTGAATTTTTTTTTTAAAGCATGAAGGTGCTTATGAAAACATACAAATTTGATTCAAGGCACAAATAACGTTGTACAAATAAGCAATATAACAATCATTGATGATAATGAAATTTTGCGGGTGAAAGATTCAGCCTTTCGTAATTTGGTAACTACGGTAACATTTGGATCACAGGCTTCTTTCGAAAATTCATGCAAATAGTGGGAAAATTGTGTTTGAAAGAGCAACGCACTTTCGTCTAGAATGGGATTTGAAACCATGTGACTTTTCGATTACATGCCCAGTGCTCTACCAACTGAAATATGCAGCACTTAGTTGGTGGCAGTTCTTGAATATGAACCGTTTCTTACAAGAAACCACCGGTCAGGAGCAACGATACCATCGGCATATCGTTGTAACCAGGGCTCGCGCCACAATTTCATTCCACACAACCCAGAAAGCAACACTGTCTGCTATTAATGTATGTAGTAGACAAGTAAATGAAAAATGGAAAAATGAAATGGATAACCGCCGAGGAAATCATACAAACAAACTTGAGAATAGTAAACAAATTTTGGCTAGAAAAAAAAGGATTTGAAGATTTAGGACATGATGAGACTAGACTGATTTCAATTTTCAACAAGATGCACCACTATGTTTCCTTATTTTTTTCTTCTTCTTAAGAACTGACAAAATAAACAATATCATAAATTGGCATTTGTCTCTGAAAGGGTTTATATTTATTATAAAACTGACAAATTGAAAAAAAAAAATTTTAAATTTTTTTTTTTACATGAATATACAATGTAGTAAAATATTACAACAACCCTCATATCAGAATTGATGGGTTTTATTTCTTTCTTTGATTTTTCACTTATTCTGGAAAAATTTTATCATCAAAATTTTGAATATATTATTAATTAATATCATTGATTATTTGAGGAAGCTGAATGAAACATTCATTGCTTGCTTTAAGATTTTCCTTTGATGAAAAAACAAGACAAGAACAAAAACAAAAACAAAAAACAAAAAAAAAACGGAAAAATGATGTAGCCATTAAATATCCTCTTTTATACAACACCTAATAATATTCCGGCCATTTGATTGGTCAATTGCTCGTCGATTGCATGCAAAATCCGCTCTATTGCACGCTATGAAATAGAACCATGCGTTATACTTTCGTGATAGCACTTTTTTCAATGGTAAGAGCGCAGAGAAACCTGTCTATTCAAAACAATCTGTTTCATGAGTGCATTTTACATCCAATTATATCCAAATTTGAAGGTGTTGTATAAAACAAATAATGAATGGTTTCCATTCGTAGATGTAATTTGTTCCATTCAACTCGGCTGCGCCTCGTTGAATGGAACATTCCACCTTTCAACTCATGAAATATTTGCACTATTGCACTCATAACCACTCATTATTTGTATACTGTGTAAATGATCAAGTCACACAGTAATAAAAAAAAGATTTTTTTCCTTCTCCTTTGATTGCTATTATGAACTATTTAATTATTTTCTCCTTTTCTCTCTAGACATTATAAGGTAACTTTGATTCAAGTAATCAAACCATCTCATTCAGGACATACCCTTACAGTAATTTATATATTATTATTATTCCAATAATCGGGATCATACTTTCTCTTCTTTGTACGGTTGCCACCCCTGGATGGGAAAGCCTGATCAGTCTGTGATAACAGATCAATGATATAACAGACAGTTTATCAGAGCAGAGTCAATTTACTTTGTCCATAAACTGGACAGAAAATTTCCCAACCGGCTGCTGCTGTACCTCCAAGAACTGTTGAATATTCAGAGACAACATAACTCTTCCACCAAGACCCTCAAGTTTGTTTTTAATTTCTCAAGACAAGTTATAAATGTGGCAAGTTGCATTGCCTCAAGAAGTACGGTATTGCATGCAGTGGCGGAGCTAGGGGTATTGGTCAGAGGGGGCGGGAATGGTCTGTAGGGGCGCTTTCGACACTATCTAAGCGGAGCGCCACCACAGATTGGCGAGGAGGGTACAGAAATTTTTGGAGTAAAGATACTCCCTAGATAGCAGGAAATGACCCTTTCCGGGCCTTGCTAATTTGCAGATAAACGAAGAATAAATAGGTGTCATTGCCATTTTGTCAGAAAATTACACCAACAGAATGTGACAAATGTCAATAGGTAGATGAGAGTGCAATAAAAAAGTCAATAATCGCGAATAAGTAAAAAGTAGTAAAAAGCTGAAAAGGGCTCCAGCAGTCCATTTGAGTCCATCAGGGGGGGCATCCGCCCCCCCTGACTGTATGGACGCTCCGCCACTGGATGCATGATACAACATGTGATGCAGTATTTCTCAGGTTAGGGTTAACCCTAGGCGTTAACCCTAACCGAAGGGTTTCCCCGGTCCAAAAGATAAATCATTCATCGGGCTGTATCATGCATGATGACATTGCTCGACATATTAAATTAAACTGTGTACAAAACGGTTCTCTTGAGAAACACTGTCACGTGATGATTGGCTGTCTCTTCATTCCTGTAGCACTATGTTGAAATATAAAGCACAAAAAAAAAAAAAAAACACAAAAGAAGAATGATTTTTTGCACTTCACACAAGGTCTACAGCTGTTGGTGTGGAAATAAAAACACACACACACCCAGGAAGGACTATCTTTTGGAACTTTACACAAATTCAGAATATTTCACAAGTAACAAGGTCTACATCTGGAGGGGGGTGGGGGGGGACACACAAAAGAAGGATTATCTTTTGCATATTTTCAGAAATTCAGGCAGTCTCATCAACATTCATGTTCACATTCTTTTGTTCCAAACAGCTACCAACCTTTCTTCGTTTTTGTTTCAAGGACCAGCGGCAGAATCAGACATATTTGATTTAGCTTCGACCATAACTGGTGGCGCTGTCTTAGCTCTGGTCTTTCTCGTCACGCCCCGCTTTTTCTTCTTGTCTCCCGAGGGCAGCCTTCGTTCGTACGTGTCCCTGGGCCAGTGTACGTAGTAGGTAAACACCCAGGGCTTTGTCATACCTTGCGTCCGCCTCAGTCCGTTCATGTGGCCCTGCTGCTCCAAGTTTTGTTCCCGCCTTCTGAGAGCTCTAGCTCGCCGCCTCTCTAGCTCTTTCCGGACCTTGAATCTGGCCTCTTCTTCTAACCTTTGGATCTGAAAAAAAATGTTTAAAAATTGTGGTCTTAATGAAGTTTTCATCGACACCACAGACCGGAAATATCACGATAAGGGATTCGATACTTGAATCAATAGCTAATTATCTTTGGTTTTCTCCAAATTGTTCTATATTCTCAACGGTTCGTCACCTGGTCACTCTTACATAGATGTAACAACTACATGTAAAAGTGCAACTGTAAAAAAAAAATATTGAACTTTCTTTTCACTTTGGATGCACTGTATGTAAATGTTAGAGAGAGCCTGATGTATCGATCCTATCAGGATCTTCCTCGGAGGCTAACAACTGTTAGCCTCCCGTTAAGCCTCCGTATAAGAGTCTAAGTTGGATGCACTGTATGTAAATGTTAGAGAGAGCCCGATGTATCAATCCTATCAGGATCGTCCTCGGAGGCTAACAACCATTAGCCTCTCGTTTAGCCTCCCTAGAAGAATCTTTGGATTCACTGTTTTGAAATGAAACTTTGCTAGTCAAAGCAATCAAACTACTTTGGTTAGGAATATTAGCATTGAATGACTTCGCCCAAAATAAACCGTACCGAAACCAACAAAAAGATCTGCTTGAGAACGTAACACATATTTCAAGAGTCATAAGAATGGGCAACAAAAGGTATTTAGCGCACTAAAAAATTGCTACAAAATGCAAGAAGTACTTGCCTAGGGGCTCAGTCAGATCCCCAAAACTAAATTCCTAGACATTGAAAGGATTGTGTGAATAGATGTTTAAATGTCTCAGTGTGAATTTAATTCTTACTTTTGAGGACGTGGCAGTAAAAATGCTTGCTGAAATTTCAGCATTGGTTGAACCCATTTTCTGACTTTCTAGTGTGTTGGAGGAGGCAATGCTGTTATGTATCATATAGTTAAATTCATTCTGTCAGTAAGCTCCTTTAATTCCATCCTGTCAGCTCTGAAGATTTAATACATCTTTGGGAGCGTGTATAAACTTGTCTGTTCTCACGCTCACATATAAAAGAAAATTTTGTTTCTTCGTCTGACCCAGACTCGTAGCCAAGGGGGGGGGCAAACGGGTCGCCCCCCCCTTGAGCATATTTTTTTAATATCGCTAGTAATTTCAAAATAAAAAAAGGTTAGATGCAACTTACAAGGCCTGGGAAGTGCCATTTCCAGCAATCTGGAAGGCATTTTCGGCCAAAATTTTCTTTCGCGCCAACCCATGGTGGCGCTAAATAGTTTAGATAGTTTGCCTACAGCCTTCACCCCTCCCTTGGCAAATTCCTAGCTACACGACTGGTCTGAACCACATTTAATCCTTCTAGAACGATCAGATTTTAGTCACAGGGATTCATCTTCTAGACGGCACATGTTGCAGGCAGGTGCTCACTTGGGGAAACTTCTTGAATGCGTTTGTGATTGGCTCTTAAAGGGGCAAGGTAGTAATTAATACTATTTGGAGGTGCGCTGTTGTTTCCGGATCAATCGACAGCTTGGATCCAACATATCCCATCATTGCTGTCTCCCTCGAGATCTAGGAGCGAATTGGTCAGGCAGCAGAGATTTTGCTCAGATCTGGATAAGCATTCATGATTCATCATGATTTTTATCTAAGTTTGATACCGCCATATAATTTCTATATGTGTGACTACTTACTGCTACCATTGATTGAACTTCGTCCAGTTTTCCATCCAAAATTACTCACATTGATGAGAGGGTTAAGAGAGAAAATCTCAAGTCTTTTTGCTCGAGTGATCGTGATTTACAGGTTCCGAAGCCGAACCAGTAATCAGCCCATCCCGTAACTGCGATAATTTACTAACGGCCTTGAAAAATGACGCTACCAGGTGGTGTCGGTATACACTTCATTCTAAATTATATTACGGGCTACACGTAGGGCAGCCAAAAGTCCGTCCAGGGGGGCAGATGGTCCGGCAATTCGGTGCACCATCCTCCATGACCTCTTGACGAACACATGTACATCAGGGCATGTCTCATCAAAGAAAGAACTTGAAGCAAAACTAAACTGATTTGCGTCACCGCCGAGCATTCAGTAAATTTACACATTTTGAAAACTACTTGCACAGAGAAAATTGTCAACTTTGAGACCGTTTGAGATAAACTGTTTACCATAAATCTTTGAAAAGATGCACCATATTGAGGTCTCAGGTTGCTATTGTTTGTTTGGCTGGGATCAAAGGCCATAAAAGGTCACCACAGGTCAAACTTTGAAAACCTTGTAAACACAATATCTCAAGAGGGGAAGATTTGATGAATCTCTTACTTGGCTGATGTAGAAAAAACCTTCTGATTTTGAAGTCGGCCAAAGATCATTTGTAATTTGGTGTAGGAACTACTGGTTGGCTTCTGTAAACAATTGTTCATTTACTTCCGCCACTGTGCAAACAAGTATGATATTATTACACTCACAATGTTGGTTTTTCCCAGCGTCCTATTACCTGGTGTTGAAATTTGTCGATTGTATTACGATTTTATAATTGGCGTAGTGAAATATGTAAGGCTGTATGGTTTCCCCACAAGCTTTTCAAACAGGGTTCATGACTACAGCAGCTCGTGTCTTTTTACATGTGTCCCTGAACCATAGATGTGTCCTCCACTGTGACGGCAACTCGGTGGTAACCCTAGTTATATGAAATAACCAATTGCATAACCTATGATATAACATATCATATACTGTTACATGGGATATTATTCAAATGCATCATGTAACATACTGACAAACTGTTACATATGGCATTTACCTAGTATGTTATAACACAATACCTGTCTGATTCTGTAACATACTGACAAACTGTTACGTATGACATTTACCTAGTATGTTACAACACAGTGCCTGTCTGATGCTGTAACATACTGACAAACTGTTAC
>KN883193.1:56510-80093 GCA_000934455.1 Apostichopus parvimensis | reverse complement strand
TATGACATTTACCTAGTATGTTATAACACAATACCTGTCTGATACTGTAACATACTGACAAACTGTAACGTATGACATTTACCTAGTTTGTTATAACACAATACCTGTCTGATTCTCTCCAGTTCCTTTTCTCGTTTCTGTTCTTCTTCTATTTTCAGCAATAACAGTCTCGCCTCTTCTTTAGCTTTTCTTTCCAATTCCTCTTGTCTATAAAGAGAGAGAGAAGAGATAAAAACAACATATTTATTAGTATACATTTTGTCCTTGTGTTCAAAGCAAGGAATGGTTTAGCACGAGTTTACCTACAAGAGTTTCTCCAAGAATACAGACCTAGCAGGGTGCTTTGTTCAAGCGTACAACATATATGCTATCTGTTCCTACTGTTCGCACTTCCACCTATGGGGATCGTTGCTTTGCTAGATCAGCTCCACAGCTCTGGAACAGTCTTCCCTTACATCTGAAAACAATTCAGCATGGATCAACTTTCCAGAAAGAACTCAAGACGTTCTTATTCATGAATGCGTATCCATTTGTTTGATAACTGTTGTGTCCATTTTGGGTACTTTGCTCCTGCAGCGCTTCTGAGCAGTTTTTTTAAACTGGAAAAAAGCGCTTTACAAATTCTTATATTATTATTATTATAATTTATCAGATGGAATAAAGGAGAACACAAATCCAGACCTGCCACCCGAAACCAGTCTTTTTGTTGTTGTAATATGCATGTATATTAAAAAACTATAACAAAAAGTATTGAGATTATAACAACAAAATCACTAACTTAAATTTTGAGGGCAAAATGTTTGCAAGCTCAACATTGATGCTGTAAACTAGTTTTGGGAATTCTGATTTTGAATGAGAACTTATTACTCATGTACCATTTAACTTCACATAAACAGTGCCACATGTCACAGCCCAGGGTTCCAAACACCCAGGGCCTTAGGGGTGGGGGTTGTATGACATCCAGCATATGAGGCAGTTACATCACCACTGAACATTGAACTGATTCTAAGCCCCTCCCACCCTCCATTTCAAACCTGTTTTTGGGGTCCATGTGACTTGTGGTCAATGTGGTCAATAAGGTGGTCAATAGGGGTATATAAGTGGTCAATAAGGGGTACATTGTGGTAATTGGAAATGAGGGGACTGTTGCCTCATAGATTCAAACTCCCTGCCATGGCATGTGGCACTAACACTACATCAAGCTCCTATACCTGCGCAAGCCTTGCCAGTTTTAAAACATCGCTGAAAACATATTATTTTAGAATTGCCTTTGATGTTTGAACTGTACAGTATTTTTGTATCACCATAGCTGTAATGTATTTTCTATCCTATGATAGGTTTTATGGTGTATACCTTTTAGGCGATATATTTATACTATTTGCTTTTGAATGTTTCCTGTTTTTTTAATGTTTCCTGTATACTAATTGTTTCCTGTAAGCGCTTTGAGCAGCGTTGCTGATGAACGCGCTATATAGGTACTATTTTATTATTATTATTTATTATTATCATAAAGGCATCCTTGCAATGATTGTAACACCATCTCACCTCCTCCGTTCTTCCTTTGCCTCTTGTTGCTTCCTCAACTTTTCGGCTTGCCTCCTGTTTGATTCCGCTGCTTCTCTCTCCGTAACCAACCTCTCCATCGCTTCCCTCTCGGCCTGTATTAAAGGAGGTACCATACAAGTTCAGTTAACAGATAATAATAATAATAACAATAAACAGTTCTTATACAGTGCAACTTACAATAAAGTCTCGCCAGTGGCGGAGCTAGGAGTATTGGTCAGGGGGGCGAGAATGGTCTGTAGGGGCGCTTTCGACACTATCTAAGCAGAGCGCCACCACAGGTTGGCGCGGAGCGTACACAAATTTTTTGAGTAAAGATACTCCCTAGATCGCCGGAAATGACCCTTTCCAGGCCTTGCTAATTTGCAAATAAACAAAGAATAAATAGGTGTCATTGCCATTTTGTCAGAAACAAAATGTGACAAATGTCAATAGGTATTTGAGAGCGCAATGAAAATGTCAATAATCGCGAATAAGTAAAAAGTGGTAAAAAGGTGAAAAGGGCGCCAGCAGTCCATTTGAGTCCGTCAGGGGGGGGGCATCCGCCCCCTCTGCCTGTATGGACGCTCCGCCACTGAGTCTCGCCGCGCTGTACAAAAGAACGTGAAAGATATGTACACAATATACTACAATAAGAATAAACAAACAATTATAACAATGAAAACAGGTGTGTCTTCTAAACAGTTTTTGAACATCTCCACAGACACGACATTCTTTACGTCGAGTGGGAGTTTATTCCAAAGGAGGGTTGAGGAGTACCGGAAAGATCGCTCGCCATAAGATTTAGTGGACACAGGGTGCATAGAGAGCTATTGGGTGCGTAGAAAGCAGGACAATGAAGGGGCTGCAGATATGGTACATTGTAAAATTTACCATTAGAAAAAATAACCAAGTCAAAATTTACCATAAGTGACTTATAAAACAAAATCATACTAATTTACAAGATTAATAAAAATGAAGAAAACTTATTTAGCCCAAGTGGGTGGTTTAGGGAAAGAGGTAACAGGCCCAGATTTCTTCAAACAGTTTTGACCGCACACATTTAACCAAAACTGCATTAGAACTATCGACACAACTGCCAATCAAAACACCTGACTGTGCTTTCTAGATTTAGACAAATTGCCAAAAGAGGTTATTGAAAGTATCATGTTTGTCGCAGGCGGACGTGTCTCTGCTTGATATTACGTGTAGTGCAGGAAAGGGCGACCTACCGACTTCCGACACAGGTGGGCTCCTCTTAGTCTGTAATATCATAGTGCAATTTAAGAGCTTTAAGGTGGCATACTCCTATTAGAGTCTATACCCATCCGCTCGATTGTTCTCCTTCAGGAAAAGTGCCAAAAAGCAGCAGGAGAACATCTTTTTTGACCTGTTATCAATCATGATCTAGTTTTTTATGGCTTGCATGTTGAAGAGCATGAATGTACATGTTGTGAGAAAATTGGGTCAATTGACGCAATTTTAGACCCCTTCAGGCCTTCCAGGAGCAGCGTAGGAAAATTGTTTACTACTGAGTGAAGACGTTTGTTTACAAGTGACGAAAACTTCCGGCTCGGAAAGCAAAAAAATCTGCGCGGTCATGGTACAGAAAATTGATGGTGCCATGAAAGGCTAACTTGTCAGCTATCCGGTGATGGGTAGCGTTCAGCTAGTGAAAACTTCTATCTAGACTTAGAGACCACATTACTTTTGTGAATTAGTGTGTAAGTCAACGGGGCTTTTAATGGGCTTATGCTACCTTAACAGAAAATTGGTGGTATCTTGGACTATAAAAAGAAAAAGTCATGGCATATAGACTGCTTATACAGTGTACTGGTCTAGCCCCACCAAATTTCTGTTCATACCATTTGCATGTTATATTAGCACACCCTGATCGTAAGATCTAAAGCAAGACAAGAAAGGGGCTGCAGCATGATGCAGCCAGGCTGCGTAGCTAGGACGTAATATTTTGATGGTCTGTAGTTAAATGCGATAGGCACTGCTGGACTGCCTAAATAATCTCCATCGTGTTGTTGATATTATTCATTCAGCCTTGCAGCAGGGTACATCAAATCAAAATATTTTTATATTAATATTCAAGCTGCGTCCATTATATTTTTCGTATTCATATTTTAAGGGGTTTTGTCATTTTGTTACTTAAATTTACTTAAAACTCACTTGTTTTTCTTTTTAGGAATTTCACTGTAAATCTATATTGTTTTTAAAAAACATTTTCCTTATAGATACATATATATTTTTTTTTATATTAATTTTCAAGCTGCGACCATTTTATTTTTCGTATTCATATTTTAAGGGATTTCGAAATTTTGTTACTTAAATTTACTTAAAACTCACTTTTTTTTCCTTTTAGGAATTTCACTGTAAATCTATTTTATTTTTAAAATTATGTCTTCGTTTATATGTATATATATTTCTTATATTAATATTTAAGCTGTGTCAATTTTATTCTACATATTCATATTTTAAGGGTTTTGTCATTTTGTTGTCATTGTAAAGCGCTCTTGAACATGCTTAAGCATGAAAAGAGCGCTATATAAATTTGGTAAAATAATAATAATAATGAAAGGAGTTTAACTCCTGGTCGACCTCGCGAGAGGTCCTATCGGGGATAATAAGATATATATATAGAATAGACACTTTTTTTTCTTTTTCTTTTTTTTCTTGGGAAGGGTACATCTATGCTACTGCTGCTGCTTTCATTCCCAACAAGGTTAGTTCTAGTCGTTCCTTCGGATGATAAAAAACAAATCCTTGATGAAGACAGATGGAGATATATAAAGATCCTCACCTCTCTCTCGAGTTCTCTGATCTTCTCCTCCTCCTCCTCCAACCTCATGAGTTCCTCTTCTTCTAATCTATCCCTCTCCTCCTGCTCCAGCCTCTCCTGTTCCTCCCGCTGCAACCGAGATTCCTCCTGCATCTTTCGTCTCTCCTCGGCCGAGGCTAACTTCTCCGCCATCTCCTCCTCCCTTTGTCTAGCTTGATCCTCCTGTGAGAGGGAAGGGAAAACCCCAAAAAGTCATAATTTTGACGAGGCTTAGTCAAAAGATGGTGGAATTGAAATTTGCAAAAAAAGGGGAAAATTTCAACTGCTGTTTTCATAGATTCCTCCAATGCTAAAGATATACTCTAAAGTGAAGTATAACTACCTACATGTGTCATGAACAGTGGGCTGCACCAGCCAAGGAAATCTGGGGGGAGTGGGAAGGGGCAACTAGGGGGCAAGGCATACTTTTTTGAGGGGGGGGCAAAAATATAACACTGAAAAGGGGGAGGGGTCAAAGGGGAAGGGTTTCCTCTCCCCCTTGGGATTTTTCTACAAGTGAAGTGACTTAGACGCAGAATGGTGCTACTTATTTGACAATTTTTTCACATTAACGCATGGCATTGGAAGCTGCTTCTAATACAAACGATTCGCCTACTTCTATATATTGTGGATAAGTCGCAGATCTGATTTGAAGGGCAACTGGAGGGGGCAAGGGGAAAATCTGGAGGGGGGAGGCAAATTGCAGTAAGCCAATCCATCAATGCTACTTGCATCAGTTCCAATTGCTGTCACCAAAACGAAAAGCAATGAAATTAGGATGTTGATGAGGGATGATGAAGATGATAACAAGGTATGGTGTTCATCCATTCATGCTACAAATTTGATCACGTGATCAAGTCTGACAACCATCCCCACCCCCCCCCCCCCCCCCCCCCCTTGCCAATGGTCTCACTTGTTCAATTCATTTCCCAAAGAAAAACCTTAACCAAACGTTGAAAATATGCCAGAGTTTTTAACCCTCCTCACCATCTTCTTCCTCTCTTCTCGCTGTTTCTCTCTCTCTGTCTTTCTCCTCTCTGCATCTGCTCTTCGTTTCGCTTCTCTCTCCTCTCTGGCTGTCTTCCTGACCTCCTGCATCATCAACTTAGCATCCTCCTCGGCATGTCTGGCCATCTCCGCTTCTTGCTCGGCTTCGGCAATTGTGTCTGCCAATTCCTGACAAAGGAACCCAAGAAAATTAGGATTTAATTAAAGCAAGCGCTTATTCAAACAAGTCCATTTTTAGACAGGATCTTCCTTTCAAAGTGTATCCCCCCCTGCCCATAACATATGTAGCTCAACTTCTTTTCAATGCCTCATGCAAACACTGAAATTTGAAACTTGAAGCTAGCAAGATCTTTGGCATGCCTCATGGATACACTGAAATTTGAAAGTTGAAGCTTGCAAGATCTTTGGCACAGAGAATCATCAGAGACATTTATAGGTATAGGCAACAAGATGGCGTGGAGCAATCTCTGTTACATACAATAGAAAGCAGGGACTTTGAAGTTCCTTCACAGGTTACAGAGACCTGGAGAATCTGGTGTATGATTCTAATGCAAAGCTCAACAATTTAACAATTTCTTTGCCACACATCATCAATCCACGTTTGAATATCGACGGAAATCCTTTAGCACAAGAATCACCGATGGAAGAAATGGTAGCACAGAAATTTTTAAAAAGGTTGCTATCGACTTCTCCAGCTGAAAATTGGCAAAATGGGTTTTTGTCATAAAATGTTGAAAATAATGTTACAATGACAATCGTCATAAGAAAACCTATCGTGCAGCTCCTACGTCAAAAATTCTTGTCAAAGTTTTACAGTGTGCGTATTTAAATGGTAACAGACACATACTACACACACACACCCACACGCACACATCCAGACACATACACAGGTGTGGCATTATCCAGGTCCAACTCCCAGGGACAATTATGTGACCTGGCCCCTTTCTGCATCTCTCATTTTATCCTTTCACTTATGGAAATGAAAATGCACAAGATTGTACCCAATATATTCAAAGGCCTTAACATTTAACTTGCTCCCTTAACTGACCCTGGGCCGGTATGCCTCTCCCCAAACCTCTCTCTCATAATGCCTGCAAACAACTGCACATGTGCACTGCACATATCACCATGGTCATCATAACTGTATGCAGTTATCTGGCCTTCAGTAAGGAAATCACAATACTGTTTCGAAAAGCTGACTGAGGAATTTCCACCTGGAGGTTGATTTTTTCTCTTCCTCATCCTTTGCAATAACCGTGTATTACTTTAAATTGCAAGATTTGGATGATCCCCCATACCTCTTTTCGTCTAATCTCCTCCATCTCCAGTCGTTTCCTCTCTTCCTCCATCATCCTCTTCTTCTCCCTCAAGGCTTTCATCTCGTCCTCTCTTCTCTGATGAATAAAGAGGAAAAAATAATGAAGAGCAAAATTGGAGATAACTACCAAAAAAGGAATTATAAACTAATCTGGGAAGAGGACAATTTCCCTGTTAGACAAGGTTTTAATCAGTGAATCTTGGGAATAAAAGAGCAGTGCATCTATTCAGCCCTTTATCCTCTTGTTAAAACATTCCCATTATTGATGGGTTAGTCAGCAGCCAGATGGGACCTTGTATAATCATGTTAATCAATGCTGTGGCCATTTTAATCCCCCCTCCAACCCCGAAAGCAGCAGTACAGGAGGTTAACAATGGATGCTGATCCTTGTAAACAATGGATGCTGATCCTTGTAAACATTGGATGCTGATCCTTGTAAACAATGGATGCTGATTCATCAAGAGGGTAGATCCTAAAATCAGTACTGACACACTGATTGATTGATTGACTGAAAAATTAATTGAACAGGCTGTGGTCATGTGACGCTGCTACCACTGGCCCCGCAAGTGGATGACCGATTTCTGACCCACCAAAGTAAAAGATTTGTTGGGGGCAAAGACAGCTTGGAGCTGTTCCCAGTTGTTTACGGCATCATTTCTACTGACGGTGGGAGTTGTCATTACCAACAAACTACGTTGCCAATAGGTCCCCCTAGTCGGAGTTTTTAAGCTCTACCTGTTTTTCTAATCGTCTCGCCTCTTTTATTGCCGCTCTCTCCTTGGCTAATTTTTTCTTGCTCTCTTTCTTCTGAGACGGAACCCTCGTTTTCTTCAATTCCTTTTCGATAGCTTCGTCGTCCGTCGCTAGGGAATCGATGTCGTCTGTAAAATCACAAAAAAGAGAGCAATGGGCGAAGAGGAAACGAACAAGCACGGAACAAATCAAAAATGGAAGTTAGCCTCTAAAAGCAGCGTTTTGAGTATTGTCTGAAATTTCTTTACCTGACATTTGAGTATTTCTTCAAAAGAGATTGCAATTAACTAAATCAAGCCATCCTTCTTCATTTTTTTGGCCAAATGAATGAAATTGAGTGAGTAATGAACGAATTTGATACAATGATCCTCAACCTTTCGTCTGCACGATCCGCTTTTCATAGTAGTATCAAACATTATGTGACAAAATATTCCAAAACAAAACTTTTTCGACTTTTTGCTTCACTACCTTGAAAAGATATTTCACAAAATATACAAGTGAGTTTCTTTGTTAAGGGATTTTATTATCGACTTACATTGAAATGTTTTTATTATAGTTCAACTCAATAAACCTACTTTAAGTCTTGGTCACTTACAAGTTAAAAGCAAAGTAATCTTACACCTATCAGAACAAACAGGGCCTTCTTTTGTACCACATTCCATTATTCTGTGGTTCAATGGAATACACCTAACATAACAAACAGGGCCTTCTCGTGTACCACATAACATTATTCTATTACCTTAATGGAACAAGGATATGCCCATTTGGTGTCATGTTGGCAACAATTTACACTTCGGGCACTCCCTTATAGCAAAGGTTGAGATAACCTGCCAACAGATCCCTGACATGGAAAGTTACATGGCACGTTAAAATGCAACACATAAGGGTCAACCCTGAGTAGTTTTGCCTTACCCTGTTCTTCCTTTTCTGGTTCCTTCTTCTTCTCCTCTGGTTTTTCCTCCTCCAAATTTTGCGCAGCTAATTCTTTTGCAAGCTTAAAATATGAAATGAATAAAAAGTACAAAAAATAGACTATAAATGAATATGCCAAACAGACTAAATCTGGTCAGTTATAAACATTTATGAATGTTAGCTTTACTTCTTGACGTCACTGATAAAATTGATCATCTAATTTTAGAGGGTGTGAAGACTCGCGCACAAAGAAACGTCTCATGCCGGTAATCTGACCTAGTTTCGAGTGAGGTGTAACAGAAGTAATAGACACCACCATTGATCCCAGAAAATACACACACAGCTTGCTACCGTCGGTAATTAGACACTAGTGTATAGTCAATACATACAGCTACTGTCAATACCCACAACACAGTGTACATAGCAGCGTGGACATCTAAGGTCTAGATAAAAGATAACAAGGTATCACGTTTCATTACTGTCTGCATTTTGTAGCGACAAGAAGAAAACGTCATTTGCAAGCAACGGAAAGTTAACTTTTTCAGAGCGCGGCACGCAGTTTGGGGGCGAGTCTTCAATGCCTATAAGCCAGCCACATACTGCCCTGGCTGAACACAACCTGAATCATCTACACCATCGTAACCTAATCTTTGATAGTTGTCAGGACCCATCGTCTTACAACTGACCCGCATACTGTGCAACAGATGAGCTCACACAGACTGCTTGCAGTTAACGACTGGCGCTTACTTAGGTCACATGCAAACCTACTCCCCTGTGATTGGATACTTTTGTTATATCCTGGTGGTTTAGTCACCGCACACTATCGACTGTTGAGTTTACAAGACTGAAGTGGACATGACTTAAAACTTTTAAGTAGTCACAGCCCTAAGCTAAGGCAGACTGCATGATTAAGTTTAACTGTAACTTTCCACATAACAAAGGTCAAGTTGAGATGGGTCGTGTTCAGTGGGGCAGAGTGTGGTCAGCTTGAAGATCGTGACCAATTTTGAGTGCCAGAAACTCTCGTTAAATAGTGACGAAAACTCCTAACATGCTACAACTTGAGTGCAAGTGTAACGTATATTTTTCATTTGATTTCCAACCTATATTTAGTACATGTATCCCACCGCCCATCCATTTCTACATGATACAGCACACTAGGATCAACCATACCCATCCATCTCCATGCATCTACGATACTCACCTCCTCGGCTATCATGTCGTCCATTTCATCCTGAGAGGGTCCTGCATAGGGGTCTATCACCATACTTCCTACAAAATCCAGCTGCGGGCCAGTAAAGGTAGTCTTCTTGCCCCCTCCTCCTCCTTTGTGTTTTCGACCAGATCGGGGACTCTTTTTCCCCTGCGGAAACAGAATATTTCATTGATTATCAGTCTGTGAAGAATTTCGAAACTCAGAATCCTAAGGAACGTACTGCTCGTAAATGTCTTGAAAGAATGATGAGGTTCAGAACCGTAAGAAAAATACATCTCCTCAATCCCTGGAAAGCATTAAAAGGTTGAAAACGTCACATAAAGTACATATCAAGATAGACTTGCACGATAAACCGGTTTTAGTACCGAAACCGGTTTTTCCCGACCGAATTTTGGTACTATTTTATATTTTAAGAAAACCGAAAAAAAAAAAAAAAACGAAATGTGGATTGCAAATGCTTGAAAAAACAAAGTTAAAGCTTCCATCCATCATTTGTTGACTTTGGTTTCTCCTATTTACTGTTCTTTTTGCAATATGAAAGTAAATTGCTTTTCTGCTAGACGACATTGTCAGCTACGATCGGCACACGACATTACCAGTGCTTGAGGGTGGATAGCTACTGTAGGCCTAACATTAGGCCTACAGTAAGGTGAATCAGTTGCGTGAATCAGTTAGGTGACCTTGTAGTATTGAACTGACCTTGGTGGCCAACGTTAGTAGTTGTGAGAAGTACACACTCAAATGACGAGATGCAGTTCAAAATAAATTGTTATATCCAACGTGTTTGTCCTCTTTGTGTTGTTCTTATTATTTTACTTCGATTTAACAGTAGAGGATATGGAGAAAATCTTTTCAAACACATTGAGAGTTCCTGTTCAAAAAAGATCGTTAAAACTTGAAAGGAACATTGCGCAATCCACTATACCATACGACATGTACAGCCACGCACGGCCTAGCATGCAGTGAGGAAACATTTGAGCGGGGAGGGGGGGCTCTGTGAGTTTAACAACGAAGATGCAACAAGTAACATTAGAGCAATCACAGTCCATTATTCACAAGATACACCTGGTGTCAGGCTTGAGTCAAGGAATATTTAAGGAGTAAAAATGTTGCATACATGGCTGGAAATTACAGATGTTGCTGTTGGACAATTCTTCTTTTATGCTAATTGATTTTATTTTCTTTGTAAGTTTCCTTTCAACATTTCTTCTTATCAGTTATCAGACAAGGCGTCTCTCAGTTGGTTTTTTGCTAACGTTGATGAACACGTTTCCAACTTTAACGTAAACAATTTACAACCTTTGACGACCTAATCCCAGCTTTTGCCAGCGATATTTTTCAACTTGTACTTGAAAGTGTAGACGGTAAATTCTCTTCACTCCTTGAAGAGAAATTTATTTTACCGCCAAGACACCACCCGCAAACATGGCTAGAGCCTCGTGCAATTTGGTACCTTCTAACACTATGTCAGCCACTACTGAATATATTGGACCAATCATATTGTAAAGCAATTTTTTTTACGATCTCCAATTGGTCATAAATGGAGTTTACGCTCGGCCCTAATCTCCGAAAATATAAAATCTTAATAGCGTGAATATGGGGGTAGAGCAATTGATTGTAGTTTCTCGGGAGGGGGCATTAAAATAACATCTGCGTTTAGGAAGATTCTCCATCTGGGGCAAAACATTTTTGCGTTAACCAACAAATTCTAGTTTATCATCAATAGCTGGTTAAACAGCAAGCAACCGACCGAGCAAACCCTTCCTTAGTTAACAGAAATTCTTAGACGATTGTAAGTAAATATTTACTTGTACTGTCATTATCAGAGTAGCTTTCTAGCTGACAGACCATCAGGTGATGGGGATGGCCGTGATTTTTTTTCTGATCACAAATTTGAACTTTGTGAAGTACAGTAAACACAAGACAAACGATACCTGTAAGTGATGTTAAAACTTTAAGAAAACAATTCACTAACACATTTCTTTTTGACATTTTTTCTTCAGTTTATTTAACGTGGGTAATAAAAAGAGAGTCATGAAGGCAGTAAATTTATTGAATTTATTCTCCTTATTTTTACCCTTTACTGCGAACGAACTAGACTTGGACCGCTGTTGGTAAAGCTAAAAATACGCATCTTAGCGATCGCGACACCTCTGTCAGAGATTTGGATGTTTTCAAAGAAATTCGGGAGGGAAAAAAAAAACTGTTTTTGAGCCAGATTCTGTTTTTTTGCTAGAGAAAAACCGGTTGAAAGTTTTCACGAAACCGTGCAAGCTTATCTCCTCAATCCCTGGAAAGCATTATAATGTTGAAAACGTTACATAATGTACATTTCCTCAATCCCTGGAAAGCATTATAAGGTTCAAAACCTCACATAAATTACTGTTTCTCAATCTCTGCGAAGCAAGTACAAAAGTACTTTTTACTCAATTTCTTAGGAACCTTTTGAGGTTCAGAACCCTATGTTTATCACTTCCCTTCAAATTCTGGGAGGCACACAGTGGTTCGGTACCATAAGTAAGGTATGTTTGGTCCTCGTCTGGGCAGCACTACAGAACCCTAACTAAAAGCACTTCTTCTAAAATGTCTGGAAAGCAGTTTTTAGGTTCAAAACTCTAATGAATTTACCTTTGCTCAATGTCTTGGTAATTTGTTGAAATTTAGAGCTGATAAGAAATTTTTCTCCAAAAGGTATGCAAACATTTTTTTCTTTTGAAGTTTAGAAGTCGAAGGAATATACTTTATTCACATTCATCTGACTAAACCAGAAAGCTAAAGAAAGATTTCAGCTAATTTAGCCAGCTAGGCTGTTATAAAGATATTCATTATAACTTACAGCATTTTTGGCCTTCACACTAGCTAAACTTGCGGTCACGACACTGGTCATCTTCGGCTTCTCAGCCTTTTGTAGAGGTACTATAGGAACTGGGTCTTCCTTGGGAACGAGTTTCTTTTCTGGCATCGTCACCACGGTTACGACCTTCTTGATGGTTGTCTGGGTTGGGTGTGATTTGCCTTTACTAGGGACATCCGCCTCTGGCTTCCTCGTTGAAGGGAGATCTTGTTTCACCACCGCCCGTTGATCTACAAAGACATTGAAAGACACAAGGAAACGGTAAATGCTTGAAAGAATTGAAAGATGTCAGACAAGGACAGACAGCTGATATGAATTCATCACAGACTTGATAGATTTACGACTCACTCGGAATTACACTAGCATCTTCTAGAAGCATGGTCCTGGGTTTAGGTGGTGCCTCCTCTTCTACTTGTTGCTCTGGGGAACCCTCTGCATCTTGAGGTGTTCTTCCTCTCTCTAATATTTCGACATCCACCAGCTTGGCATCAGATTCATCAAGCTCGATCTGTGGTTGTTCTGTTTCTCCCACCAAAGCAGATCCCTTCTCATGTGTCTATTATGGACAAAAATATGAAAGCAGTTTAACAGAAGTAAAACAACTTTTTAAGCTTCACAAACAAATTTACTTTCCATGTGTTTCATGATCATGTTAAAAAGGACATTTTTTATACCCAATTTTTGTTCACATAAAGATATGTTTCATTTAGCATGCTAGCTGTTTAGCAATACTCAATGAGGAAGTACAAGCTCTACAGCAATGTTGGGCTGTTTTGGCTAGAAAATTGAAAGAAAGTGGTATCACTTTTAAAGGCATTGAAGACTCGCCCCAAACCGCGTGCGGCAATCTGTAAAAGTTAACTTTCTGTTGCTTGCAAGTGACGTTTTGTTTGTGTCGCTACAAAATGCAGACAGTAATGAAACGTGATACCTTGTTATCTTTAGCTGGAACTGCGATGTTCATCGCTCTATTGTTTATACACTGTGCTGAGGGTATTGACCGCAGCTGTATGTACTGTCTGTACACTAGTGTCTAATGACCGACGGTAGCAAGCTGTGTGTGTATTTTCTGGGATCGATGGTGGTGTTTAACACTTCTGTTACACCTCATTCAAAACTAGGTCAGATTGCCGGCATTAGACGTTTCTTTTTGCGCGAGTCTTCACACCCTTTAAGACTTAATTACAAAAGTGCAGCTCAGCTGATCATGTATTTATGCATATTGGGTTTGATTGGTAGAAATAAAAAATGAATTTCTATGTTTGTAACATGTAACATTACATATTTCATCACTTAGGTACAAGACCATAGAAACAGAATTCTACTTCTTCTATAAGGGAGGATGGCGGAAGGTAGGGGAGGTCGGTGAGGGCAGGAAGTGATATCACTCATGGCATGATATTGAATTCAAATAGCAAGATGGCAGTGTATGCTGTCGATAGGTTTAATCTCTGACTGTGCGCATACATACCTCATTTACATCATCCACTTCTTCATCAACCCTACTCGGATCTTCATGAACCTCTCCCGGGACATTTGCAACTTCTTCTGGAAATGGCTGAGACATCTGAGAAATAGATCTCTTACCGCTAGCAGCTGAGGAGGGTATTCTCTCATCTGGAGAAAAATTAATCAACAAACATTATCTAGCTGATTTCATAGACCCTCAGACTTTACTGCCTTCAAGGTATGACGACTCTTACCTGTCTTCACCCAAAAAATGCACTTTTTCATCTACCTTGTTCAAATAAATAAACAACTACTAGCACGTCACACAGCCGATCAATTTAGGATGATCCCAGTCTTACTTTTTTTTGCCATACCCGGATAACCACCACTTTCCATGATTCAGGATATTATCCTCTTTTTAATATATGATCACTTTCCTACCGATGATAAGTAATGATCATAAGCCTTCTCACCTGGCAACTCCTCCCCCTCATCTACCTCTATGGGTGTGGTCCTACCAGATGACCTAGTCCGAGGGGTGTACATCCTCCTAGAGCTAGCAGAAGACACCCTCGAAGTAGGCTTCCTCTCGTCGTTGGTTTCCAACTTTCCCTCCGTCTCGTCTGTTTCTTCCATCGGCATGGCAACTTCCTCTTCATCGTTGACTTCATCTTTGACTTCCTCATCCAGATGTAGCTCTGTCACTGGTTCTCCTCTTTCAGAGATCGCAATCTCTATGACCTCTGATCTCCAGTCATCATCTTCTTCTTCATCATTATCATCATCAGCTGCCTCCTCTAATTGCTGCGTTTTCTCATCTGCCCATGATACCTGTGATCTCTTGCTGCCAGCACTCATCGTGACCGCTCTACTTCTCCCGGACCCATTTCTGGCCTCAGACTTCCTTCCATCACCTTCCTGGATAATTCCCTCGTCACTCTGCCCGCTACCCGAACGGTGACTCCCGCTCCTTTTCGACGACCGACTGACAGCATGCCTCCCTTGGTGCTCTTCTGGCGTCTCCTCCTGGTTCTGTACCAAAATCAGTTGTTGGTCACCGCGACTGACACCTCTGACCGACCTTCGACTCAAACGCGACTTTTCGCTGCGATCGGATTTGGCACCCTGACTGGAAGTGGATTTCTGGCTCCTTGTAGAGTACCTGGAGGACGGTCGGCGGCCATTCTGGGATGGATTGTCGCCGCCCTCTTCTTCTTCCTCCTCCTCCTCTTCACTAGGGTGGGTGTCATGCTCAACAGTGGGAGGGGCAGGGATGTAAGCAGAGTAGGTGGATGGGTAAGCTGCCGAGAGGGGTCTTCCAAGGTACGGAGCAGATTTGATGGACATGGCGATCTCCTTAAATGACAGTGGAGTGGTTGTCCTTGCAACTGAGGATGACCTAAATGACCTATGGACAGGATATGAAGCAATGCATTGTAAAATATTACAAGCTTGAAATGGCTAAAGTATCCATACTTTAGAAGAACATCTCTTCCAATGGAAGTTGTCATGCATTATACATGTCAATAAATACAGCAAACGACAATTTAAACAGAGACGTTATGGGCGAAAGAGACCTGATCAAATGTTGCTTTTTTGCATTGAGTTTGATAAAATTTTAAAATGTCATTCAATTTTAATATTTCATGTGAATCTGATTCATTATACCGATTCCTCAACTTTCATATCACATGTTGAGGAGAATTTTAAAATTTTTGGAAAATTCCTACTAGTTTTAGATCTCAGATTATTTTGTGTTGTTAAATCATAGCTGTCAGTGGGAATGTAATTTTTTGTAATGAAGTACCTGCCGGTATTCGGTCTGTTGGACCTATAGTCCATACTTGCTGCGTCCCCCGAGGCCAAAGCGGGTGTGGCACACGTGACCTGCGACGCTCTGTGACCGCTGACGGAACTCTTCAGCCAGTCCCTGGTACTCTCGCCCACGGTGCTGAAATCGCACAACGTGCTCTCTCCTATCATGCTGCGAGATTCTGTGAATTCATCATCCAGGGTTCTGAGAGCGGAGGTCAAATCTTCGGTGGCTTCTTCCGAATTCAGCGAGTGATACGAAGGCGAACGGACCAGATTTCTGTAACTGTGAGATATGAGCAAAGAATACAAAGACTAAAACAAACTTGGAAAGCAAGTTAGCATATTTATCGTCTGGTTCTGAATGCAGCATTGTAATGAGATAAAAATGATGCTACTGAGAAATCGAATATTATACAGTGAGCAAACTACTGTATAAGCAAATTTTGCCGAGCATGTTTGTCAAAAAATATCCGTTTCTTTTCTTTTTGGATTCTTTGCATCAGATGTTTGATTATTTTCAACACTAGACATCCAACTGAAAGATACCTTTCTTCAGTCTGTCAAGAATTTACTCGAAATTAAAGAAAACATATTTTATTTGGTATCAAACAGCAAAATGGTAACTTGGCGTGTAAAGCATGAACTGCATGTTAACAGATACAACCATGGCATATCCAGTGCTTTAAGAGACAAAATTTTCCTTTAATTATTTTGAGCGATATGACCGACACCTCTGACAAGGAATGTAAACACTGCATCTTGTCTTGTTTTACGAGTCAAGAGTATCCAGCCACCAATATGCTAGATGGTCACGGCCTATGATCAAAAGGCATTTTACTGCTACTCTGAAAGCTATTTGTCACATACAATATTTCATTATTAAATGTATATGCAAGGAATAATTTAGTGCTCAAATTTTGTATAGCACTTTTGAAGGCTTTCCTTACAAAAGACTATAGTAACCTTTGTACAAAAACTGCTATACATGTTTGCATATGTACATGGCAATTTGCCCAATTTGCATAGCATTTAGCTATGCAAACTGGATAAATTTATTCCCTGTACGCACAAAATGTGAAAGGTATATCCGAAGGTCTTTTTCAGGAAGGGTAATTTTTGTAAGGTTTTGAAAAGTTTTTTTTACTTCCGATTTTGACAATGACAACATTACTAAACGGTGACTATAACTGAACCCTCAACTTCAAATTGTACCGCATCCATCGTCAAATCCAGCAGCGTATTAACTTACGATGCCTTGGCCTGAACGTCCCGCAGATAAAAGAAAAAGTCACCGCCCGGTTGAGTTCTGAAGTCCACCGATTCTTCTTTATTGTACGGAGCGTATGTTATACCTGTTTTACCAAGTCTACCAGCACTGGCCAGTCTACTGAAAATCTGTGGAATAAATTGATAAAAGACATTTGGTGAGCCAATTACGCAAACGACTGAGTCCGGTGATCGGATGAACTGACTCTCTCAAAATGGTGAAGCCATTAACATGACCTGTAAAGTCATTTACAGTCCCCGGGCATTTTAAAACGTTTCTGCTTCGTGACCCACAATTTTCAACTTCCTCATCTTGTCGATCCTGCAATGGCTGGCCAATGTTGTTTGGACTGGGGATTATGAGGTCTACCATGAGAAAGTGCCCCCATCCCTTTGAGAAATTTTCAAATGATTTAGGGGTTCTTAGTTGCAAAAAACTGTTATATTTCGCAACTATTAAAAGTAAAGTTCAAACTTTTCTCAACAATTTATTTTTTATTTTGCCATAAATTTCAGCAAATTCTTTTTTCCTTCCAATCCCTTTTTGGCCCCCATTTTGAACATCCAGGGTGATTAATTAATCAATATAACAATCATAAAATTCCTAGATTTAACAATCTTCAGATTCTTCAGTGTTAACACCACTCAGACTTGTACACAATTTAACTCTCTCACCTGCTGTTGCTGGTTTCCATATTGTAAAACTGACGTGGTCAAATTATCCAGAGTCTGCATCTCTTGGAGGGCAAGTTGGGCGGTGTCTACGTCGTCAGGATCGTAGAAATAACATCTCTCATCGTTCTCGTGGGAGAAGGCAAGGTTCTCTGGACTGGCGAAGAGCATCAACGCCCCTTTCCGGGTCAAGTAAGTCTTTGGTAAGTTCAGCTGCCCGTCGAGGTCAGCGTGGCATCTCATAGGGGCACTTTTAACTCTTCTGTGCTTTGTCGGGTTGTAAAGGATCTGGGAAGGTTTACTAGGGTACCTGCGTTGAGACTTTGACGTCTTCTGTCTCGAGAGCTCGGTGCACGGAGCTTTCGAATGTAGGTACTCGGCGAAGGTGGCGGGAGGTACATCCTGGGAGGTCTTGGTCTTAGTTTTCGACACCTCCTGTACTATGCTGTTGATATGACCGAGCCTCGATTTGACTCTAATTGGGTTTGCAACCGATTTATCCAGAAAGTCCTTTTCTTCATCTAGGTAATGTTTTAGCACAGGTTTGAAAACTCTCTGTAAAATGCAAAAAAAATAAAGAAATAAATAAAGAAATAAATAAACAATATATAAATGGTAATTAAAGTAAAGGAAACTATTCAATTTAAATAGATTGCAATATCTTCATTCAGTAGGCAGAGAAGAAAAGACTTAATTTATACAATGTCAGAAACTGGTATTTACACCAGTATTTATAGTACACAAGTAGGCAGATTATATGCAAAGAAGCAAACATCAGTAATAGTTACAAAAGAGCTATAGATCCTGACAGGTGTGACGAAACGTTATTTCTTTCGACATAATAATTCAAAGGAGAACAGTGCATTGGGTCTGTTCCCTTTGGAAAAAATTAAAACCTTTTGTTTCATTGCTACATACTGTGCTACAAATTAAGAGTTGATTGGGAATTGATTTGGGACTGCTGATAAAATACTAGCTTGAAGCTATCAGGACACTCATCGTAAAGATGCAAACAAATTCCGCTATTTGCAGTAATCGCAGTCTTTCCCTGCCAAATCACCAAACTTTTCTCAATTTGACCATAGTAATTACATTTTCATTGTGAAGTTTCCTTAATCTACAAATAAAAGCAGAAACTTTTAACTTCTTTCTCCAAGTAGCTCAGAGCAAATGGCTCTGTCTGAAAGTGTTTCACAACAGAGCAATCTTCTAAGAAAATTCCCATTATTTCAATTCTCCCATATATTTCACTGAATTAAGGGTCCAGAGATCTAATAGAATAATACATTGTTTCAGTTTAAGCAGGCAAGTAAATTTGTTGGCATTTGTATTCAGTATTCCTTTGTTCTTGCATTCAGTTCACTTATAAATACAACACAACTGTTGGATTGATGTAGGAGACAGGGTGTAAGAGAAATGAATGGAATAGTTAAATAGCGAATGTCGACAGCCAAAGTCTTGAGGTTACAGTTTGATGAATTTAAATCTTATTTTGAACATATATACTCCATATTTATATTGTTGGAATTGGCTGTTCAAATGCAAACGCTGCTTGATTTCAAAGGAATTAGCTCAAAGTATTTCATGAAGAAAAAAGAAAGAAAAAAAGTCACCTTTGATGGTGTGCTTTCCAAATCCCCTTCCCAAGATCCCTTGCCCCTGGCAAGGGGACTGAGAACAGTCATCTTTGACTGACCGTTAAATCATCATTTAGAATCACTCTGGGTTATCAGGATAAATCATCAAAAGCCATTAGAACCTGATTCTGGAGAAAAGGAAAGAATTAATACATGTATTGTAAATGGTACAAAACAACCATCAATTCAAAACATAAAAACCTAATTCAGCCTTTCCATTGCCAATTTTGATTCACAGTACAACTACTTAAGAACTCAGATATAGCCTCTGACTACGAGAAAAAATTCAGATAATACTAGGCCTAGCCTAACTAGGCCTAGGCTATACTCCTAAAGTATGCATACTTTTTAGGGCTTGAAATAGTGTAGTTTTGGAAATGGCAGATAGCCTTGGGTAAGATGATAAACCAAACTTTGTGATGATAAGGGCAGAAATTTAATTTAAAGGACAGCGGTAATGATGATCTCTCTGATGCTTTTTATTTTATAAATTTTATGTTACCTTTCAACTAGGGCTAGGCCTATCCTATGTGACTTCATTTATGAAATGATTAGGTTCCAACACAATAGGAGAGATTTAAAATTATAAAGATTTTAGTCCAAGCACTCTTGTATGGATAACTTCCCAAACATTAGGCCCTGGGCATAAAAAGTAACATAACATAGGCCTAGCCTAACAAACTGTTGTTAAGTTGCCACTGTCATAAGTTCAACATCTAACTCAAAATGAAAATACCAGAACAAAGTTTATTTTTCCCAGATACTTATATCACATTCACAATGAAGTTTTGTCGTTATGAGAAAGCACTTACTTTAGTAGGCCTAGCCTAGGCCTAAACCTTTAAATCTACTGTGTATGATGTTGCGATCTCAAGATATTTGCAAAGAAATGGAGAAAAATCATTTCAGCCAACTTTTGCAAATATGACATCAATAGTTGTGATTTCATGGGATTTTCCTGAAACTGTTTTATACTGCTAACCTAAGTTTGTAAAGTAGCTGACTGGTACGATATATCTAGGCCTAGGCCAGCCTGCTTAGTAAGTATTAATATTACTACTATAGTAGCATGGTGGGCTCATAATTGACGCACTTAAGCCTAAGGATTTGATTAACGATGTCTATCAACGAAATCTCCAAATCTATCAACTGTAGGCGGTTTTCATGTGTAGTTCCTAGGGAAATGTAATACTCTCAAAATATTTATTGTTCTGTGCCTGTGCAACGTTCAATTGAGCAGAATTTGACCACAAAACGTCTGTGGTGGTCAAGTTCTTCCATACCCAAATAATTGACATACGTCAATAAGCTAACTAGTAACTGTAGTGTAAGCCAAAGTATACATCCATTGACATTGGATGCTGTTTGCTATGCTCTGACTCTGAGCCTCTAACTTTCTAAGCTCAGACAGGTCAGGTCCCAGAGAGTAGTGGTATCCTTCATAGTGAGGTAATTTTGGCTATTTAGGGAGAAAGATTTGCAAATGCCAACAAAATGTGCAAAACTGGGGTGAGGGTGATAAAAGCTTAAATAAAACACAATTTGATCAGCATAAACCTGAAATGGATTAAAACTCATCAAATATGTAACTCTGCTCGACTGCAAAATTTTAGGTTGCCTGCTGTATCGTTGCCAGTAGTATTGAAGGTGCATCAATGTAGAAGGTGCGTCAATTATGAAGCCTTAACTATCACATTTATTTAAGTTATTCAGTATCCTAAGTTACTGTTTACCATTGATTGTATCTATTCTGATATCTAGGCCTAGGTGGTACACCCTAGTCTGTCAGGCCTAGGCTGTATACAGTCTATGGTTAGTTTACATTGTTTATGGCTAGCCAATGTAAATCACCGCAGGCCTAGGCTACTTCTATCAAATAATTTTGCTGAGTTTACCGTCCACAAGGGTGATAAATACATGCGAGTCAAACAAGTTGTAAAGTGTTATCCATTTTCTTTCGTACAACTTCAAGTTTGAGACACAATAGGAACCACGTAAATTCTTAAGGTTGCAAAATTCCACTCATGCAGTAGCGTTCGGTAACTATGAGACTGGATCCGTGCATTATCTAAAGGGGAAATATATATTCAAACAGTCTTTGATATAGTCTATGAGATAGAAAATGATTTTCCAAAATGACTTCAGTCTATCTTGTTAATTTAAAAATATCAAACTAGAAATAAAGTATCAATGAAGGATCAAAAATCAATTACCCAGATGGATTTTTCATGATACTTTACTGTAAGAAAATTGTTTTCAGTATAATATAAGACCAACAAAACAGTTACTCCCATGACCTATTCAACTGTGAAGTGTCGTCCTACAAAATCATTTGAGAACGACGAAACATGTTTATTGCAGTAAAACCCCTATAAGTAAATAGCAGAATCCGTCTGGAAAAAAGATATTGAAGGGGGTTTGATCTAAAATAAGATTTTATGAGAGAAAAGTTTCCTTTCACCACAAAAAGTGGTAACATGAGATAGATACTCGGTAGTCAAATATTAACAATTGCATTAACGATTGTCAAAACACGTGACAGGCAATAACTTATTTGTATTCAAACAGCCTATATCCCGCAGTGGCGGCACCAGAAATCCCAATGTGTGTGTGAGGGTGGGAGTGGGAGGGGGAGGGGTAGGAGGGATAGGAGGGGAAACAATTGAGTGAGCAAACAATTTTGGGCACACACATCTTTGAAGTGCAAACGGCACCTGTGTTAACCAGGGGCGTATCCAGGATTTTCTAACCCGGGGTCGTGAATTACTATCTAAGCGGAGCACCACCATCGGTTGGCGTGCAGCCTACAAGAAAATTTCTGGTTTTGATACCCCCCAGATCACTGGAAATGACACTTCTCGGGCTTGAAAATGACCAACCAGATGTACACTTTTGCCTGAGAACCAAGTATTTCCCAATAGTTTTTTCCCCATCCATAACCTTTTTGAAGATTGTCACCAGTCACACATCATGTTCGACCTCATCGCATCTCCTGTGGATCATTGCTTTTTGTAGGTGATTCTACGTCGCGGCCCACAATACCCGTCAGCCCCACTTTTCAAGGTTTTAAGCCCAATTTTTGTTCAGAATTTCAAAATTCACATTTCTCGTGATTAAACTCACTTCAAAACATACCCATAATGTTGCAAAAAATTTCATCTGTGGACAACCAATATAGAAAAACCTCCTTGAACCCCTGACAGACTGGTCAAAATTGCACGAGTAGAGGGAAGTATGATGAAGAATGTTGGTCAGGAAATTTTCGAAAATTCAGACGCAGTTAATTTATTGGTGTACAAATATTGAAACCTCTTATAACGGCTATATAAAACTTCGTTGAAGGAAATGAAAAAATACCATATATTTCCGAACCCGAACACTACACACGTAGGTGAAGGAGGCGGGGGAGGGGGCCCCTAACGAAATATTTCTTTCTGAATGATGTAATATCTGCTGTTTGCTTTACAAATTCGATCAGGCGCGTAGCGAGGAATTTGCCAAGGGAGGGGCGAAGCCTGTAGGCAAACTATCTAAGCGGAGCGCCACCATGATTGGCGCGAAGCGTACAAGAAAATTTTGGCCGAAAATGCCTCCCAGATCGCTGGAAATGACACTTCCCAGGCCTTGTAAGTTGCATCTAAGCATTTTCTGTTTTGAAATTACTAGCGATATCATAAAAAAAAAAAATACGTTAAGGGGAGGGGGGGGCGCGGTCGCCCCTTCCCGAAATACGTCATGTTACCCGAAGACTCGGTCGAGTTCGAGACCAGCTACAGTTGGTTTCATAGCACAATTGTACAATTGTTTAAGGCGTCCATACACACACATGCGTTATGATAGACCTTATATAGTATATATATAGAGATACATTAGTGAGAGAGGAAAAATGGAAACGTCGAGATTGGAGTTGTCGGTGTAAGGGGAAGGGTGAGGCGCACGCCCCTTCCGAAATCCTCGATCCGTCACTGGCTTCCCTGTGTTTATAATAGGGATCAGCGCTGTAATGATGTCACTGTTCCTCTTTCTCTTCCCGGTGTCTTGGCGTTTTTCTATTACTCCCTCCTTTTCTCCTTTTTCTCTCTTTCTTCTTTTTCTTTTCCCTTCCTTCCTCTCCTCCTCTTTTTTCCCCTCTTTTTTCCCTTTTTTCTTCTCTTTTTTTCTCTCCTCTTTTTCTTACCCGGGGGGCGCGCCCCCCAACGCCCCCCCCTGGATACGCGCCTGTTAACTGCACATCACTGGAAGATTTCACGGGGAAAGTTTAAATTTAAGCAATTTTAAATTTATATTAAAAATATTGATAAAACTATACTTCAT
>KN883193.1:1314-15248 GCA_000934455.1 Apostichopus parvimensis | reverse complement strand
GTGGGCAGGAAGGATGGGGGAGTGGGCAGGAAGGATGGGGGGAGTGGGCAGGGGAAGTTCCTACTGTAATTAGTTAATCCCTCCTTGAATTAAAAAATACAAAATCAGTTTTTATTCATTAGTTGTTGGTAATGTACACAGTAATTGTATGTTGCCCTCTTAACCACCCCCCCTCCCCCCCCCCCCCCTTTTGACCCTCCAAGTCCTATTCTAAGAATTTGCCTGGAATTAACCATGTGCTAACTTTGTTCAAATGTATTCATTTCCTTTTTCAGGAACCTGTTTTACCTGACAATCAAGAATCGATTTCTGCTGAGTCAGTACATGGTCTCCGACGAGGAGAAGCATCGCCTTCTATCGTTGATCTGTCAGGCGGAGCTGGGACCTGCCGAACATGTCCTCTTTAATCAGTATCATCCCATCCTGCCAGAACTAGAGTAAGTCCGCTTCTCGTACTTTTCCCCGCCCGTCGTATAAAACCTCTTTTTTTTATAACATCTTCAACTTTGAAAATGCTGCAATTTTGCGTCGGCATCGACGCGACCCGGTGGTCTCTGTACAGGGTGACCCCCATCAAAGGGAACATTTAAGGTACCTGGCAAAGTAAAAATCTGAACATTACTTAAATAGAGACTTGTTCGCATTTGATGTTACCCTGAGGATCTGAAACTGCGGGAGTTATCGAATTTGTTGCGCGAACGCTCACTGGCATACTGTACTCAAGATCAGACCCTGCAATCGTGATATCCCTTCAAGGGGGGGGGGGATCCTGACCCCGGCAAGAGAGATCAATGTTGGAGTGTGAACATTTTTTGTTGACCACGTGACCCAGGATCTCTGGTTACTTTGCCCTGAGTCACTTCTGAACATACATTTAAGCACAGAACTACAAGAGTCTAAAAGTGGGGGCAGTACTGTAGTACTATAACTAGCTACTTGATTTGTAAATCAATCTTTGTGGCCTTTTCGTGCAGCTTGCGTTGATGTCCCCTTTCATCCGTCGTTGTTCCACCACCCTTCTCAGAGATGAACCCATCCGGGGTCAGCTTTACCCCTCCTCCTTGACTCGGGAGAACAAGAGTCTGATCCCCTTTGCATTCTCAAATTGTGAACAAGGCTACAGCCGACAAAATACCACCAGTCGGGATCATCTGATATTTAGGCAAAAAAATGAAAGTTTTGCCAATACATGTCAAATTTGCGAGATAGTAAATTTCTCTGTTATGTAGGAGAAACCTTAATAATAAGTTACAATTAAGAGTGAGTCTAACAGATTTAACTACCCCTATATCACTTTAACTGATTGAGGGGACCCAAGGTTATGTGACTACTATTTGAGTTGTTCACTGGTAAGGTTTCTAATTGTTTTAGTATGAGTAATATTAAATTTAGGCCTAGTCAAAATGACTCAGCCTTCAACTTTCTTCATGTGGGTTTTTTATCCACACTGCAAATTTCAAGTTCAGTGGGATGGGATTTGAAAATGAACCAAATATAATCTTTAAAAAAAAAAAAACTCTAAAGTTAATTAAAATTAAAATGTATATTACTACAGACAGTAACGGCAACCATAAAAAAATAAATCAATATTTACAAAGTGCAAAAAGACATAATTTGAAAGCCTTTCAAAATGTTGCATCATTCAAAATGTGATAATTACACAGAATTTATGATCAACCACAAACTTCCTCCTGAAAAAAAACACCCTTTTTCATATTTATTCTGACACTTCTGATAAACCCCTTGAGAAACTCGGAAGATAATTTTGCCGTTCACTGTCTCAACATCTGTCCCAACAGTCTGTACTTTTGCATATTGTAATTAGTTTGTCATAAGATGTATGCACACACGACTCTATCGCTCATTACGTATATGTATTAAATTTCCAGTCCTTCAACTTTTCGAGAATTTCTTTTCAAGAAATGCAATGATTTTGAGGTCTTCTTGTTTTCTTCCTCGCCTTAAAAATGTTTTGAGCTAAAAAAAAAGGAGAGAAAATAGTGAACATGCTGCGAAATTTAAACAAATCACCTGTCTTTGAAGCAAGACTCGCTTTGAGGATCGATTAGGCAAGTTTCTGGCTACAGATCGGGTGATTCAAATCTGTCAGAGCTTCGACGACGGAGAATCGCGAGATTCTTTTCGGGTCGTCGACGTTATAGCGGGGGCGTCAACTTGACTCATACGGCTCGGGTTTGATAATTCTGTGCAGTTATGGAGACAGATACAGGCTCTAGTCTCTCTGAGACACTCGTCGATTCAAATTTATGTCCTCTCAGAAGATCTTTTTACCGGCACGGGATGTGTCTTTAAAAAAATAGTATAAAATTACTTTGAAGTGTCATTAAAGTGAAGTTACAGAAGTAAAAGAAGCATGCCCCCTTGATGATACCAACTCTAACTTGGGACTGTCTACGGGACCTCGGTTTATGTCACCACGGAAACTTGTGGTGAACCCTGTTTTTACATATTCAAGGAGTTTAACTGAGAGGAAACGGAGGAAGATTAGAGGGTGTCTTTTACTTATAGGCTGATGTAAGGTTTTTGTGTAATAACTACACAACTTGATGGACAAAATGTTTACCTCCCAGAATATAAGTTGATGCCAACAATAAAGACCGTGATGTGTAAAAAAAGGAGGTTTGCAACAGCATTCTCCTTGAGAATTTGTCAGTTTTTTCACACTCGGATGTCTAGATTGACAAACCACATAAATGAAGTTAAAATTTGGATAAAATCTTTTAAGAATTTTTGAAAATTAAAAATTGTCATTTTCAAGAAGGATTTTATAAGCTTTATTAAGCACATCAGTCTTTGCCATTTAAATATGCGATTAAAATGGCCACTTATACTTTCATACACTTTAAAAAAAACCTTGGGCTTTCGTCATCTTTAATCGCTAGAAACAGATCTTTAATTTTTTCCATATAACCATACGAAGTCTCTGGAGCAGTTTTAGAGGTCAGAATATTCCTTTATGTAACAGGATTTTTTCTTGGCATGCTTACATTTTGTGAGCAATAGATATTAATGACATTTTAAATGCACACCAGATGCTAAAGATGGGAATGACCGTTGAAAGAGTGCTCACTGTAGGGACCAGAAATTATTGCTTGAAATAACCTAATCGTACAAAAATTTGAACTGACCTTCTTCTGGTCTTATATATTCTTTCCAATGAAATTAGAAGTACCAATAGCCCTTTTGAACTTGTCAACTAATCTGTCCTAAATTTCTGACCATTTTATAGCCAACGCTGGTCGTTCTGCTCTCAAATATCTGTCGCATTAATAATGCCGTTTGTGACCCAGCAAAAACAAAAGTCAGGGCGATTGATTGAAAAGTAATGCTTGTTAGAAAGCACACCTAATTAATAGGAGGTTAGTTTATAATTTGTCAGTTTTGTCTGCAAAATAAAATGACAAAATAAAAATGCAGTGGGACTCTATTATACAAAGAATTTTTAATAGTTGTTTGCTTTGGAAGTTTGGATTTGTAACTTTACCAAACCCATGGAGCATTACTCAAAACTAAGGTTAAGCATTAAATCAAACTTTAACACACTCCTAGAAATTTGCACCAAATTAAGGTTTTTCTCAGCAAGTAACTAACGAGTCCATTTCGGCCGTGTTTAAGTTGCGGATCAGACCTCAGGCTCAGTGTTCAGCATGTAATCGAGATGGACGGATTCGATCCTCTGCGCTTTTAAATTGAGCCACCTTGCTTGGAATCAGAGCCCATGGTTTCTATCACCGAACAGGACGTGGAGGTCTGCTTGCTAAAAGAAAAGGCACAAAACCATAAGCCATGTCAGCCGCTTTTCTATTTCAGAGTGTAGGCTAAATCACGTAACATGCAGTACAGTACGACAACGGAATTCAAACTTTATTGTAGTCCCTGTACAAATTTGACACCAAGCGCACAGTACAGTACGACAACGGAATTCAAAATTTATTGTAGTCCCTGTACAAATTTGACACCAAGCGCAGTGTCGGGTGGTTCCTTGATCCTAGTCAATTGCGAGGCTGAAACCATTAGGTCACAACCCAGGTTAACACTATACATTGGGCAGGTAGAAGTGTTATTAAACCTGCTTTTATGTAAGCTTATTGTTCATGGTCTGTGTAACATATTTGGTTTTTTGAAATTGATCTGAATCACCTGAAGCCAATTTTTTCGTAACTTGCCAAAAGTCTTATTTTTCTTAGAATATTGGTTTAGATGAAGTCACTGTTGAGAATTATAGTTAAACATGAAACTTCTGTTTTTTCTATTTTTTTTATATTGAGAATTGTGCAAGAGAGCTTAATCTATGCATCAGTTTGTAAAATCGAAAGAAGTATGTAAAATGGGTGACTTTGGCTAGAACTGATCAATGTCTGTCATTCTCCAATGGAAATATATCTGCCATTGTGTCATATTATAAAATACCTGTTGCATCGTGGCCCGACCTATATACTGGAACTGCGCTTGTTGAAATCCCTGACCTGGAGATGTCCATTAAATTGAAAAACATGGAATGTCAGGGTCAACCCTGAGGACACATAGCCTATGTAGATCCAGCTACACTATCAGAATATATCTAGGTCACCTACAGTGTAATTTGCAGATATGATAAGATACTGTCATACTTCAAGACAGGATTCCTGTTTGTTTCATATCAACGACCGGTTACTATTTGCCTGGCCTATATTGGAATATTTGCAATTATTTTACTTCACTCCTCTCTTACCTGTCTCTATCCTACTGATGCACTCAATCTACCTAACCTACAACAGTCTGGTAACATGTATGCACTGCATCCCCACTGACCTACTAAAAGGGTGTGAAGACTCGCCCAACAAGAAACGTCTAATGCTGGTAATCTGACCTAGTTTCGAATGAGGTGTAACAGAAGTGTTAGACACCACCATCGATCCCAGAAATTACACACAGCTTGCTACCGTCGGTAATTAGACACTAGTGTACAGTCAGTACATACAGCTGCGGTTAATACCCACAGCACAGTGTATAAACGATACAGTGATAGACATCTCAGGTCCAGCTAAAGATAACAAGGTATCACGTTTCATTACTGTCTGCATTTTGTAGCGACACAAACAAAACGTCACTTGCAAGCACGGAAAGTTAACTTTTTCAGAGCGCGGCACACGGTTTGGGGCGAGTCTTCAATGCCTTTAAGAGTCAACACCTACTTCCTCTTCCTTCGGAATCTTACACTGATGCATCGGATGTGTGTTGAACCCCACTGACCTGGAGAGGTACAGGTACATGAAACTAAGAAAACATTAAATGTCAGGGTCAACCCTGAGAACACATATTCTTTATAAGACCCCAGCAACTCTATTACAATAGATCAGATTTATACCTTTGTTGACCACCTGTATCATCATTTGCAGATGTCACATTGGTCAACAAACTGTTACTATACACCATGGCCCGGCCTACATGTGTATATCGGAACTGATGATTGTGTATGTTGAACTCCCTGACCATCAGAGGTGCTGGTACATGAAACTAAGAAAACATGAAATGTCAGGGTCAACCCTGAGAACACATAGTCTTAATGAGACCCCAGCAACTCTATTACAATAGATAGATTTAATCATTTATACCTTGGTTGACCACCTGTATCCACATATGCAGATAAGATACCATGATTCTTCAATGGAATGAAGGCCTCTTTTTGTGTCACATTGGTCAACAAACTTTTATTATACACCATGGCCTAGCCTACATGTGTATATATATATATCGGAACTGATGCTTGTGTATGTTGAACTCCCTGACCAGGAGAGGTGCTGGTACACGAAATTAAAACCATGAAATGTCAGGGTCAACTGTGATTACACTTGACCTTTATCGACCAGTGCCACAGATAAATGTCTAGGGCACCCTGACCTGAGTGTCGTTTGCAGATCTATATATATTAGATACTGCATATATACAGAGCAAATGTTGTAATCAAGAAGAATTAAGAACCTAATTAATGGTGATTGCAAAAGGTTATTCACCATCGCATGGAAGTATTCACACAGCGTGCATCAGACTTGGAGTGTGTTGGTATTGATTGTGCTTCTATCTACAGCAGATGTACATGTAACTAACTGTATGTAGTCGTAATCTCGCCCCTTCTGGATCCTTGTACTCATACTCTGGGCATTTTCAAAATCTAAGATACAGACTTATAATACTCGTGTATAAAGTACTCAGACTCACATGTACAGTAGACACTTATCCTTGTGTATCCTTGTACTCACACATGTATACACAGGCGTGTAATGAGGAATTTGCCAATGGAGGGGTGAAGCTTGTAGGCAAACTATCTAAGGGTAGCGCCACCATGAATTGGCGCGAAGCGTACAAGAAAATTTTGGCCAAAAATGCCTCCCAGATTGCTGGAAATGGCACTTCCCAGGCCTGGTTAGTTTCATCCAAGCATTTTCTATTATGAAATTACTAGCGATATCATAAAAAAAATACAAAAAATATGCGGGGGGGTCTGTCGCCCCCTTCCCCCTTGGCTATGCGCCTGTGTATACAATGGGGGAATTGTGTACTCGTAAGTGCACTAGTCTGACATTGCAATCATTCATTACCCGACAGTTTATATACATAGTAAGTCCGTGGTGTGGAAAATTGTACACATTTGGTCAGGGGTTTTGCTTGGGTTGTATGAGTTTAGACTCAGAGTAATGAGATGAAACCAACTCCTTCTAGCAGCTTTTGCATCCGCTCAACAATATTTACTTTACCTTACCCGTCTCCTCACAACAACCGCACACTCGCTGTCCTGTGTCTAGAGTGACCTGGTAACCTTTGACACTGACCTCCCATTTGTTGAGTGGTCACCACCTCCGGTCAACCCTACCTCCTACTGTACTCATTCTACCACCCAAACTGTATAGTGACGTGTACTCTTCAGAGCTGTCAAAGATCTTTGTGGATCTTGGCTGTAATTTTGCGAGGGTTTCACGAGTTTATGTAAATTAGACGAGACCCAACTCATCTAATCTAAAACTCCTTATATAGCAGCTTAAATTGCATCTGATCAATAATTTACTGTGAGGTACAATCTCAGCTCTAATTTAGAGTACTGCATAATTTATATGAATATGTGTGTGTTCTACTGTACATAGCTGCTATGTTACTATGTAGACCTGTTAATGATTCAATTTTGTGAACCCCTGTGATCCATTACGGTATGTTCTCCACGCAAGCTTGAACAAAGGTAATATGGCGGGGACTAATTTATCCAGTTTTGCATCGCAAAATGGTCAAATGGCTAGATACAAAGTGCAAAGATGTATTGCAGTTTCGTCCAGAAGAACCGTATGAGACAAAAGTTAATGGTCTTCAAAACTAATATATATATTGTACACATACACAAAATTTGAACACTTAATTTATTCCCTGTATGGGTCAGCTTGTATTTATACATAAATCGACGAGCTTCAGCCTTCATACAAGATGAAATTTGCTCTTTGAACATACATGTGACAAGTTATCGTGTGACAAGCTCATGGAAGGTGACGAGATTGTCTGATCATGCAGCAAGCTCTTAAGTAGTATAACGAGCCAGCCAGTACATCAACGAAATTACTTTGCTATTGTTTTATTAACGAGATGAAAGCATGCATCTACATGAATGGTTTCATCTCGACCAAAACAGTAACAAAGAACCCGATGGGACATCTCTGTTTCAGTTTTAATTATTAATTTCACTCCTCGCTTACCTGTCTCCTCACAACCGTAGCACTCTTGTTCTACTGTGACTAAAATCAACTGGTAACCGTTTTAACACTGTGCACCCTCTATGACCGGACCCTACAGTCAATGCCTTTCTTTCTCATTCTAGCACCCAAAGAGTCTAGAAAAGTTCGCTTTGTGCTCTGGTTTTATTTTTTCGATCCAATTCGCTCGGAACTGTTGAACATTCTATGAGGACCTTGTCTGTTGTTTCAGATGAAAAGAATAGTTTGTGAAATAAATTTTACTTCATGCGCAGTTTGACAAGTATCCTTTTTTATTTGGTTTTTTGTAGGAAGTTTTGGAGCAATTCCTTAACTTCCATTCCTGCTTTCATTTAACAGAATTGGTCTTTTGTTTTGGTTTGTTTTGAGCTGTTCATTTGCTCGATCTCTGCAAATAAGGCCAAAATGTTGGCAAAAATAGTACATCATCGTGATTGTGCGATTACTTACGGTACTACACAAAAGTACTGAAAAAAGATTGTTTAGACAGTCGTTGAGAATGACTGCCTACTGGGGTGTTAAGGTGTGACAAGCTCATTGCAAGCAAACATTCCCCAGATGAGCTTGTATGATCAGCTCTTGGCAAGCTTAATTTGTCTTAAAGATAATTGATCAAAGAATGCAACAAGGACACTAATTTTGTTTGTTCGGCGAAGTGAATATTTAATGAGCAAGTGATTGATGGATTTGATATGCTTTTTTTTTCACACTGTCCTTCACACTGCTTTGTCATTATTTGTCAGTATTATGCAATTTTAGGCAAATTTGGCTAAACTGCCAAACCTTCTTTTTATATGCAAAATCAAACTTTAGTGGTCAACTTAATGAACAACTGTAGATTATATTAGGGTTTCAATACAGAAATAGCAAATGTAAATTTTTCAATATTTATCAACATTTTATCAATATTTATCAAATCAACTCAAAAATATCTGCCCGTGTGCGTGACGTCAACAATTTTAGATCAAATTTCATCCTTGTGTTCGGATTAAACTACCGAGATATCTCTAACCATGTCATCTAATCTGTAAAGAAAACAAACTTAAAATGCAGCTTTTCTAGAATCGATTGTTGAAAACTTCTCCACGGGACTCTATTGTATACTAAACTTCCCTTTTTTCATTCAACAACAACATCAGATTGTTGCAAAATTTTATATTATGGAAAATGCAGCCTTTTATTAAATTTGCTTTTAAAATTCCAGCCTCCCAACCTCAATGGAGCCCCTTTTCCAAAATATTTTTGGAAGTAAATGGTTTGATATTGAACGGTCTGTGTCTGTTGAAAAATCTGTGTCGGAATGTAACATTAGACCACCTGCCGGAATGAGAGGATTAGGTGGATCTCTCAACGCCTTGATCCGATCGGCTGTCATTAGATCCGCGATACAATTATGAAAGACGAAACCAAATGAAAACATTTTTTTTCGCCCAATTGTTTGGCAGTTTTCATCCTGCAGCTGTAATAGAATCTTGAAAGAATTTGTCAAAGCAGACTATTTTATGACTGGGATATATTTAAAAAAAAAGAAAAAAATGAAGAGAAAGGGATAGAAATTTAAAAATAAAACCAGCTTGCATACAAATCCAGGGCAAATAGTGAAAGAAAAAGTATGATTTGGGGGCATGGGGGGGGGGGGGGTTGGGGGGGGGGGGGTTCACAGGCCAATAAGTTTATAAAAGAAAGTGGAAGCTTGTTGAAGTTTTATCTGGAAAAGACATTGTGACAATACTTCTAAATTTTTTTGATAGATAGTCTATAGGCTAACAGTACTGTGTTCACTACCTTACAGCTTGTTATGCTTTAAAGTAGCATAGCAAATGTGCCCCCACCCACCCCCATCCCTCTCCCCCCTCCTGCAATGTTAAGACATACTCTATCGAAGACAAACATTCATCTGACTATTGGCTCCTCCCCCATCCCCCCCCCCCCTTATCTGTTTCTGGGCTTTGCATATTGATCAGGCTGGCCATTGTGTGCCTACTTTTGAGTGACTCATTATTCCACTATCTAGCTCATTTTCACCTTTTTTTTCCAGGCTATATTACATTTTTTCGTTAAATGACTTTTTAACAGAACTTTACAATAGCAACCAATAGCGTGCCAGTGATATTATTTCCAGTATATATACATAATTTATAATTGTGACCTGTAAAGTATCAAAGTGCCAAATGACAAGCAAGTTGATCTCATTCGAAAGCGTTGAAGTAATCTACAGTATTGATAGTTTAATTTCATATTTTAGTCTCCCAATAAACTGCTAAGTACTGCTACAAATTAGGCACTCCCAAAAATATGAAATGCTGTTTTCATTAAATTTCTACCGAAATGTAATTTCCCTTGGCTCTTACTCGTCTCCGATCTATAATACATCCACATTCCCATCTACCTAACCTATTAATGGAAATGTGTAAGCATTGCATCCCCCTTCCCACCCACTACCTAAAACACACCCTAGCCCCCTCCCTTACCATCCACCCTTGCCCCTTTCCCTACCACACATCCCTCTATCCCACTTGATTCTTCCTCCAACTTAATCTTTTAATTTATCTTCTAAAGTTCTAACTTAAAAATTACAGTAAGCAAATGAAGGAACTTTTAAATGGTAACAACTCCTCGAATATGCTCAGCATCCATACAGTTTTATGAGAAAGCAAAATTATTTTAAAATCTGAAATAACTTACAATTAGTGATTGAATAAATCTACTACCTTCAAGTGTCACCATGCATTTTGTCTTTCCTGTTGATAAATGAATATTTTCAGATAGTAAATATGAATTTAGTGAGAAGTTGAGAACTTCACATCCCTACATCTGTACTTAATTTCTTTTTTTTACTGTTTAAATCACTTAGTATGACAACTCCTTTGTATTAAAGAGATGGGGAAAATATGGTAAGGTCATCAATGTTATAATAAAGTAATTATGAATATTATTTTTTTCATCAATTGATACACATATGTTGCTACATATACTGTATATATAGGAATGTGCACTGTGTGGTATGACCAGTTTTGTTGACACCTAAATGCAGGATTACATTTGTATCATTTGTAGCTCAGTAGCGGGGCTAGAGGTATTGGTCAGGGATGGGGGCGAAAATGGTCTGTAGGGGCGCTTTCAACACTAAGCGGAGCGCCACCACAGTTTGGCGCGGAGGGTACCGACATTTTTTGAGTAAAGATACTCTCTAGATCGCCGGAAATGACCTTTTCCGAGCCTTGCTAATTTGCAGAAAATGTGACAAATAGATGAGAGCGCAATAACAAAGTCAATCCCGAATAAGTTAAAAGTGGTAAAAAGCTGAAAAGGGCGCCAGCAGTCCATTTGAGTCCGTCAGGGGGGGCATCCGCCCCCTGACTGTATGGACGCTCCGCCACTGATGTAGCTGTGAAGTACTTCAGTAAAGAAATCAATTACATATATTTTATGACCTCAAAAAACTTGAATTCTTTCGCTGGTATACAGAACCTGAAAATAATTAAGCAGAGACTGTTGCAGTAGATAATTTACAAACAGTTTACTTGTTCTGTTTTTCTTTTGCTACTTGCTTGCCTCCCTCTTTAAAGTTTCACATCAGAATCCCCCCACCCCTCCCCTTCTCTCCAGGAATAGATTTGGAAAGTTAAAAAGGAAAAGCAATAACACACCTCATTTTCAGGGAACAATCTAAGATTGTGTGAACCCCCGGAAAGAATACCTTTTGAATACGTTTCGGCAATTTTGAGCAGAATATAAACTTTCAAGGTAAAAATATTGATGATTTCACCAGAGCTTGCAGATGGATGCTGCATTAATACTTATTGGAAGGAGATCTAATTTTAAATGTGATCATTTTACAGATTTTGTTAAAATGTTAGCAAATGTTTCTGTCATATCAGTGATAATTCTTAAAGGTTATTCCTATCTCCAAATTTTATCACGCTCAAAACTTGCTGGAAGTGTTCACAAGTAAAGTACTCTCCTTGAAGGTTTGTGATTCTTCGAATTAAAATTGGATTTTTCAAAATGGACAGTGTGGATAATTACTTTGAGAGTGGCAGTAAAATGCTTTTTGAAATTTGAGCATGTCTGACCATTATCAGACCTTAATTTGTAGCCGGTATTTAGAGGTCACTTCTTGATGACATTTAAATGAAACCCTTCCAAGCTCAATAAACAGTTTGAAGATTTCTCAGATATATATGAGTGGATTTCCCGAGTATTTGAATTCATGGACATTCCCATTTTTAATTGCTATTAAAAAGATTCCCAAAGGGAGGGTGAAGTTGTGGCCAAAAGTAGAGTGGTACCTCGAGGGGGCCCCTAAGTACCTCATTTACTATTCATCTTACCTCATTTACAGATAATTATCAATAGGTGCTTGTGAAATGGAAGAGAGTGTATGTATTGTATGTATTTTAGATCCTCCTGCAAGCAGGAACTCGCGAAGAAGCCTCATTGGCTTATCAAAGCCGCAAGCTGTCCGAAATCAGTCTCTTACAGTTAAAAAAACAGTTAAAAAAAAAAGAGAAAAGGAGATTTTGAGCAAGAAAGTGTGAATGCAGAATGGATGAATGGTAGACCACGGCATGCCAAGTTTAATAAATTGGTTTACTACTTCTATGGATCTCTAGTGGACATCACCTATTAAAGCATACACTGAGTAGAATGCAGTGAGTTACATAGCCCCTCTCCCTCCTCCCCAACCCCCACCTCCCCCCAAAAAGAGCAAGAAAAATAGAAAAAAGAAAGGACTTTTGAACGCTATCCATTTGGTGCAAGACTTGGAATAGTTTGAGATTTTTTTTCTTTTTTTATTTCTTTCTAGCTTTAAATTCATTCTACCTCTTTAAGACCATGAATCCTGGCGACTCCTCAGCGAAGCTTAAGTGGTGTTCAATAAAAGCAGTCTGTTATTTTTCTCTCCAACTTGTCACTCAGGGATATTGTGTTTCAAGACAAGTTTATCCCAAACCCAGGAAAAGAAATTTGGTAATCGGAGTTACAGCCGAGATATGCGTATGGCATTATGGGCCTGTGTTTCTGGTTCAGTTTTTGAGACGGTGCATGTAATTATCGCAGACTCGAGTTTATTTCTCGAGTTTATTTCAGGAGTTTTTGCTCTCGAAAGCTGCACACCTGCCAAAGACAGATGGTGGATGTATGCTAAGAGTGAAACCTTTCCCTGTGGTAGCTGTCGGGCCGTTAAGTGGGACTGTCATGAGAGCGTGTTAACTTTAATGCTACATGTCTGTTTGCCCTCTGGGCTCAAATATGAAGCCTAGTATAGAGAGTAGGAAAATGGTCATTTAACAATTCGAGGGACTCGGTAAAAGGAAAATCAGGATGATCAGAGAAGCAGCGGTTATAATATTTTAATTGACAGTTTTTTTCCCCGTCAGTTCAGTAAGTTCATTTGGAGAGGTGGGGGTGAGGGGGAAAGGGAAGGAAGGGGTTGGCAGGAAAAGGAGGTACATGTGATGGAGAGAAGGTATAGGGTTCATTTTGGATAAAATAATGAACAAATTTGCTTTTGAACAAATTTTGTTAAAATCTAGTGGAGTTATAAAAAGAGCGTACATGCAAAATGAACATGAGAGTAACCGCCACCTCCAACCCCCTTCCCCCCCCCCCATGCCTCTCCCTGAGATTTCTGGTGTTGTCACTATCTTCTCCCATCCCTCCCTGGCAGGAAAAAACATGTGATTGAGAGAAGGAAATGGCTTGAATTATGAGATAAAATAATTGACAAGATGAAGAGAGACAACGCAATTTCCTATCACGACTGGCTAAATCATCTTTTTTGGTTTTGATGGATTCCATAAAAACCACAATATTATCACGAGGGAGTTCTTTTCTCACAGGAATTAACCGTTTGGCAAAGAAAGAAATGTTAACTTGTTCATTCCTTACAAATCCAATAGTTCTCAAGCGACATACAGTAGACTGGCTGGCAGGCCGCCTTCATACTGTAATTCACTATATAACTAACCTATTGTGGTACCGTATAGTCCAGGCTGTATGCATATATATTACATTATTGAAGCTACATGTTGTGACTTGACATTGGTATGTCATGGTATTTTCAGTAATTTTAACATGAAACCAAGATTCTTAACCCTCCACATTGCTACACACACTATATAATATGTTTACCCTTCATTAAACTACCCTAATTAATTAATTATTTATTTCTTC